>WOXC01001026.1:0-279915 GCA_011680675.1 Gymnobelideus leadbeateri
AAGCCTCTTAATACTAAGTACTAGTACTTAATACTATTGAAATTGATATCACCTACAACATTCTAGATGTTTTGTTAAATGACTCATCACTTAATTTTAGTGGTAACTTTTCCAGTCTTGGTAGCATGATTTTTATAGCATAATTCTGGCAACCACCTTACTTTATAGATATGGAAACTGAGACCCTCATTGTATAGATTTGGAATGAGTTGCCCAAGCTCCTAATAAGTAGAATGCAAGCTCCCTTTTTTGCCTTCATCTTCCTAAAGCTTAGGAGAACAGCTGACCAGTAGTATCTTCATATTAAATGATAAATGAATGAATGAAAAGTAGCAAACTGGGATTTCAATGCAGATTTTTTTTCTTCCAAATCTCTTGATACACTGGAGTAGGAAAAAAGGAAATAGCTATACAACTGAAAGTTAGTGCAGTTATTGGACCATTTGCAAGTTCACACAGCCCTCATTTTACAAATGAGGAAACTGAGGAAAGACATAGTTACATAGTCTGTGGAAAGACAGAAGTTAAAATTAACACCAATATAAGAAGTAAACAAAGCGGGCATACCAGACTCACCACATCAATCATTCATTATAGCCTTCAGGGTATTCAACTGAGTTCTACTCTTAAAAATCAGAAGAATCTGGGGCGGCTAGGTGGCGCAGTGAATAGAGCGCTGGCCCTGGAATCAGAAGGACCTGAATTCGGAGCTGGCCTCCGACACTTAACCCACACAAACAAACAAACAAAAAAAACCTAGCCCTGTAACCTTGGGCAAGTTACTTAACCCCAATTGCCCTAAAAGGGCGGCTAGGTGGCGCAGTGAGTAAGAGTGCAGGCCTCGGAGTTGGGATGACCCGAGATCAGATCTGGCCTCAGAAAATGAGCACCCACGCATAAATAATTTCTAGCCGTGTAACCTTGAGCAAGTTACTTAACCCCAATTGCTTATAAAAAAAAAATCAGAAGAATCAATTTTAATCACCTTCTATATGACCTTAGATGAGTCCCAATTTTTTTTGGGGGGGGTTCTCATTTGGAAGAGCAATAAACCAGTTAGATAATCACTATTTAATTATTGCAAATGTCAGGAAAATCATCAACTCCCAACTCAAATACAAATTCCTTTGGAGAAGTTATTTGAAGATTTTTTTGTTTGTTTCATCATTATCATTTAGGAGCAGAGGATAAGAAGGAAGACTTGGTGTAAGTAAAGAAGATATAGTTTCAAAACCTACTCCCAACACTTATTGGCTATGTGACCATGGACAGGTCACTTAAATAATCAGTGTCCTTAGAAAAATGTCCAATATTGTTAAGTTACAGATGTGTTTCTATTCTTTATCAGGGGAGATAGTTTCTACTCTAGAAATTTCCTACACTGAGGAGACCACAAACACTCAAAAACAAACAAAAATGCATTCATTGAAGAATTGTTAACACATTTAGAACACTACCATCTCATTCAAAAAACTGGTCAAGATATTTCTTTTCTTTTGAAATTTTGAGTTCCAAATTTTCTTCCTCCTTGGTGCACCATGGGTGACATCTCGTTGCTTTTATCTATATCATTTTTTCTCTAACTACCTATTATCTTCTACCTCTATAAATAGATGAGTAGATATAAAGTCTTTATTTGTCAGGGAATAACAATTATAAGTAAAGAGAATTTACTTGTAAGTAAAAGTTGGAAACAGGTTAAAACTTCATACTGTGGGCATTTTTCTTATTATAGTTATATATCTCAGAATGGAAAAAAAGACTCTATAAGAGGACATTGCCTATTTGATTAAAAATAAGTCTTTTGGTTTACTATTTGGACATTGTCTATATACGGTAGCTTAGGATAGCTAATAATTTGAATTCAAGAAGAAAATATAATTTAAAAAGATCTCTGTACCTCACTTGGTTAAGGGGATTAAAATAATAATACATGCCTCCAATGTTTTGGAGGAAAAACAAAGCATGGTGTATCCTTATTGTTTAAACCAAACCTCTGTGTACCTCCAGGGGCAATGAAAATAAATAGTCTATGGAAATAAGCCTGTCCCTAATTTAAATTTGGAGATGACCTCTTCCCACCAGCAGCCCCCAGATAAAATTGCTTTATTATGAATTAAACAGAGCTGACTTCCATATTTATACCATTTACCTGGCAAAACAAATAGAGTATTATCTTCTAACACAGGACCTGTATTATAACCCATCCTTTAACAATGTGGTACCAGTGTAAACCCAGCCATATTACAATCTTTCTGGACACCAAGGAAATGTTTAAGATTATAAATTGCTGCAAAGGTGAAAACCTGCATCAGGGAGATTCCTCTAATGGGGACTCCCTGTACCAGAGAAATCAGAGATATGGTCCCTATCCATACAACAAAAAATGAATTATATTATTTTAATTTTTTATAATGAACACAACATTAAGATTTTTTTTTAAATTAATTTATTAGTTTAGTTTCAGTTGACAAGATTCAATTCCATAGTTCCTTGATTTTCAAATTTCCTTTACTTCCCTCCCCCCTCCCCTCATGACATCATATAGTACAGTATAGGGTCTGCAAATGCATTCATATTAAACATTATTCCAATTACAAAGGCATATTGTACTAGGTGGGATGAAAGATGGTAAGGAAGAAGTACAACCAAACAATGAGAAGAACAAGATCATTTAGTTTGCTTCCATCAGGATTCAGGCTCAGTTCTTTCTAGTTATATCTCTGGATGGCACATTTCTCACTTTCTTGAGTCATTCGGGATTAACTTATATCACTGCATTGCTGAAAAGAGTCCAGTCTGTCATAGTTGGTCGTCACAGATATGGTATGTCTGTGATTGTATACAAATTTCTTCTGATTCTACTCTTCTCGCTCAGCATCAGTTTGTATAAGTCTCTCCAGGTAATTATGAAATCCGTCACCTCCTCGTTTCTTATAGCACAATAAAATTCCATTACATTCATATACCACAACTTGTTTAGCCATTCCCCAATTGATGGGCACTCCTTTAGTTTCCAATTCTTTGCAACCACAAAAAGGGCTGCTAAAAATATTTTTGTACATATGGTTCTTCCTCCCACTACTATGATCTCTTTGGGATATAACCCTAGGAGTGGTATGGCTGGGTCAAAGGGTATGAAATTATTTATAATCCTTTGGGCATAATTCCAGATTGCTCTCCAGAATGGTTGGATAAGTTCACAACTCCACCAGCAATGTATTAGTGTTCCAATTTGCCCACATCCTCTCCAGCATTTGTCACTTTCTTGTTTTGTCATCTTAGCCAATCTGACTGGAGAGATGTGGTATCTCAGAGTTGTTTTGATTTGCATTTCTCTAATTAATAGTGATTTAGAGCATTTCTTCATATGCTTATAGATATCTTTAATTTCTTTCTCTGAAAACTGCCTGTTCATATCCTTTGACCATTTATCAATTGGGGAGTGACTTGTATTCATATAGATTTGGCTCAATTCTCTATAAATTTTAGAAATGAGTCCTTTATCAGAGACACAGGTTGTAAAAATTCTTTCCCAATTTCCCACCTCCCTCTTGATCTTGGTTACATTGGCTTTGTTTGTACAGAAGCTTTTCAATTTAATGTAATCAAAATTATCCATTTTGCATTTTATAATGCTCTCTAATTCTTGTTTGGTCCTAAAATCTTCCCCTCTCCACAAATCTGTCAGGTAAACTATTCCTTGCTTTCCCAAATTGCTTACAGTATCATCCTTTACACCTAGATCATGCACCCATTTAGACTTGATTTTGGTATATGGTGTTAGATAGTGATCTATGCCCAGTTTCTGCCATACTGTATTCCAGTTTTCCCAGCAGTTTTTGTCAAATAGTGCATTCTTATCCCAAAAACTGGGGTACAACATTAAGATTTTGATAATGTTCCTTCAAACATCTCTGGGTACAGTCAAATTAAAATGATTGTCAACAACCAGATTTAGCCAAAAGAGCATTTGGAAAAGGTTATGCCAGGCAATGTCAATACCAGCAGCTTTATGTATCCATGGTTCACATACCTAAGTAGACTAAGGGTCTAATATATTTCCTGCTCATTTTTTTCTCAAGATAGTAAACTCAGCTCTAAGAATTATGCTTCATCCAAGCATCCAGTTTGCAAAAAATGAGCATTTCACACTCTGAATGCATTGCTATTGTAATTAGCACCTAAGGACAAAAAGTACTCCACCATTAATACTCTAAGACTTGGGAGCATGAAACAATAGTTAAGTTGAGTTGTATAGAGCATGAGAATTAGGATTCTTGGGTTCCCTTTATAGCTCAGAGATAGCCTAAAATAGCAACTACGTTGTTGCTTTTGGAAGCCTTTTGAACAGCTCAGTAAGATGGATGAGGCCATCAAGACATAGCTTCAGGAAGGAGATAAGGAGGTAAGTGGTCTATAGTTTACACATCTCTGAATATATCTCACCAGCTAGAAAATTTGAAAGGCAAGAAAAAAGGTTGCAAAGAAAGTACATTCAAATACTTATTTTATATGGGGGTAGAGGGATGATATAGTTTAATCTGCTTGCAAAATAGAATTCTTTCTGTAGAGACTTTATGATATAGTGAATAGAACTCCAGTCTTATAATCAGTAAGATGTAGTTTTAAATTCTGCATCAAACACATTAGTTCTGTGACCTTGGGCTAGAGGTTAAGTAACTTTTCTGGTTCTCAGTTTCCTCATCTGTAAAATGAAGGGGTTGATCTTGATGACCACTAAGGTCATTCCTAGGTTTAAATCTATATTTTTATGCTATTAATACCTGTGTGGCCTGAGAGAAACTGCTTAAAATCTGAACTTGTTTCCTTACCTGAAAATAAAAGAATTCCTTTATAGATAGCATCAGTGTTTTGTGGTAACAAAGAACTAGACACAAAGTAGGTGTTCATCAAATATGGAATGGCTAAATAGTGTTAAAAGTCTATATATAATTAATTAACTGTAAAATATGATGAATAAGTTGAATATAGAGAAATAATCATTTTAATAGCTAGCACTTCTGTAACACTTTGAGACTGATGAAGTACTTCCCAAATATCTCATTTGTAAATGAAACCTCTTACAAATGAGGCTTTTTTTTCCTCAGGAAGGGAAATACTATTGTGTCCTTTTTACAGATGAGGAAATTGAGTCAGACTAACATTAAAATGACTTGCCCAGGGTTTCATACCTAATAAGTGTCTGAGGCTGGATTTGAACTCAGGACTTCCTGACTCAACATAGCATTTTCAGTGACAATACAAATTTAGGAGAGGACCCATCAATAACTAACAACCCAACACAGGATGTAGAATGTGCAAAATGGAACAGTCACTAGCAAGTAGAGAAGAGTATGGAAGAATCAGGTGGTTCAAGGCTTTGAATGCTAAGTTAAGGAATATATGAATTTATTATTTCTTCAATAGTCAAGATAAAACCACTATCTTTTATAATTTTTTTACCAGGGAGTCAAATGATTTGTATGAATTAGAAGCATTACTATGTGTAGAATATATCAGAAAACAAATAGTCTGTGTTGGGGAATTCTACTTCAACTATTTTCTGGAAGGTAACCAATTATTTCCTAAGAATCAAATCTGCCTTTTCTCATTTATCTTCCTCATACTCTAAAATATTTGACACTGACCATCATCTTCTTCAAATGATCTTCTTCCTTGACATCTGTGCCCTATCCTTTCTCCTCTTCCACTTTTCTATTCTATTTCCCCTCTCTTCCCCACACACATAGACCTCCCTTGAGTCTTGTATGTACACTATTCCTTGATAATTTCAACCATGTTATAGTATTATAGGATAACACATTAAGATCTGGAAGGGAACAGGATGATCTAATATAACCTTTTTTTTTAATAGAGGGGAATCTGAGGCACATAAATGTTAAACGATTTGCCCAAGGTGATAGACAATGGCAGAAAAGGGATTTGAACATAGGTCTTCTTTCTCTAAAGTTTTCTTTCCATTTATATCACAAAAAGCTCCCTTTTATTCCTTTATTACTTCTATGTTTATGACACTTCAGATCTATAACCCTAACCTGGACCTTTCTTTGAAACTTCAAACTTGTATTTCTTCTTGCCTGCAAGATAGCTTAAATGGGAGGTCCCATGGCCACCTCAAACAGAAAGCTGTAATGGAAGTGGTAAGAGACTTGGAATCAGAAAGCACCTGGCTTTAGGACATACATCTGACATTGGTTATATGACCTTGGGAAAGGCACTTAATCTCCTTTAGCCTCAGTCTCCTCATCTATAAAATAAAGCATCTGGACTCCACAGTCTCCATGTACTGACAAAAGTTATATTTCATATCCCACTTCTAAACCAGATTCTACTCTTGACTTCCATATTTATAGACATTATGAAATGCTTTCAGGAGACTTGACTTGAAACCTTAATGCCACTTTTAAATTTTATTCTTCTCCATATAGAAAAATCCACAATGATATCAATAATAACTGACTCCAATAACTATTGAGGAAAAAATGGAGGTCTCACAGAAAAAAAAATGAAATGAAGCTCTTGGCTCTAAACTTTTCAGAAAAATCTAAAAAATTCAGTTTGGACAATTGTAAGATTTGGGTAAAGAAGATTAGACACAGTTATTCAGGAAGCTGTAGCCTAAGGCTTCATAACTGTACTTCTCTTTCTGTTTTTAATTTAATCAAAAGGACTAGGTTAACAAATTGAATGAATGATATATGATGCATTTTCCCCAGTATTATGCCTTTTGATGGTGGTAAAGAATTCTGTTATTTTTTTTTATTGTTAAAATTCAAAATGTTACTCAAAATCATTCTAGAAAGATACATTCAATGCATTTCTTGGTAAAGTACTTTTCTACACAATAAAAATAAATAATGGTATATATTAACTCATGTTATAATTTTTTTTCATGGTGTATAAGGGGAAAAGGCAGTATGTAATGGTGAATAATAGAGAGTTAGCCTTGAAGTAAGCATGAATGAGGCTCAATCTTTGACAATGTTTACTATGTGCTACTGTCTGTCAGACTTTGGATAAATTTTCTTAACTGCTCAGGGCCCCAGGCAATTCTCTAGGAATATAAATTTCAAAGTAGTTGTTGATCTACATTTGAAGAGGGGGTTACCTCACTGTGAGTTTACTAAAACCCAAGTCTATACCAGAAAAAAAAAACCCACAAATGCTTACATACCATCCACAGAATTGCTCCTCTTACCACACTTTAAGATAGAAAGGAACTGGAAACAAAGCAGATTTACTTCAATTGGGGAATGGCTAAAAGAAATGTTGCACATGAATTAATTTGAATATGACTGTACTGTAAGGAATGATAAACATGATGACTGCAGAGATGCATGGAAAGATTTCCATGAACTGATGCAAAGTAAAATTAGCTGAACCAGGAATATATTCTATATAACGTAAGAAATGCTAACAGTTTGGTTTCTTCAATTTCTATAGGAATAAGGGATGTTGCAAACATGGTTGTTACACAGGATGTGAGGGAAGGAAATGCAGAATGACCCTATCCAATCATAGAGTGGGAAGAAATATGTGTTTCCCCTTGAAGGAGTCCCAGGTTAAACTGGCTCAAAATGGTCATGGGCTCTCCATGGAATCATTTGTCTCAAACTTTTCTTTTTACAGTTGAGGAAAAGTGACTCAGATCAAATGACAACTTGCTTGCAGTCCTAAAGTCCTAATAAGTGACAGAGGCAGAATTCAAATTCAGGCCCTCTGCTGCCTTTTCCTATGTCTCATCCCACTGTACTTACCAATAAGACAACTGCTAAGGGCTGGGCTTGACACAATGGAAACATGAAATGTGCTACTTCTTACCATAGGCCTATTTCTTTTTTGAGGACAGATTTAGAATTGAACATTACCTTGTTAATGTTTCATTACTTATATGTGTTCCTGTTTTTTTTTTTTTTAAAGCAATTGGGGTTAAGTAACTTGCTCAAGGTTACACGGCTAGTCATTATTTACGCGTGGGTGCTCATTTTCTGAGGCCGGATCTGATCTCGGGTCATCCCAACTCCGAGGCCTGCACTCTTACTCACTGCACCACCTAGCCTCCCCTTTAGGGCAATTGGGGTTAAGTAACTTGCCCAAGGTTACACGGCTAGGTTTTTGTTTGTATGGATCAAGTGTCGGAGGCCGGCTCCGAACTCAGGTCCTTCTGATTCCAGGGCCGGCGCTCTATTCACTGCACCACCTAGCCACCCCTGTGTTCCTGTTTTATATGTGAAATACTATTTAAGCATATTTTCAGAAAGCTGATTTAGGTGATGTGTATATTTTTGAGGATATGATTTTTCCCACAGAACTTGGCACTTAAAATATACATTTTAAATTAAAAGCAACTCTGAATTGTCTATATATTATGGGGACACCACTTCTAACTCTCCTCCCTTTATCTTCCCACAACTTCACTTAGTCTGATGTCTGCTTTTTCATTTACTTTTCTCTTCTCTGTTTTTATTTCTTCTTTTCTCCTTTGAGCAAAGATATATCTTTGAGACCACTGATATTCTGCCAATGAAGTGGTAAGGCTGTGAGCAATTGAATGGTGTTGGGAGAATGAAAGAGTTGGGCCACTCAAATGGAAATGTGCACGATGATTATAAACACATTGTAAAACAATACAAATGAATAATTGCCCAGAACATAAGAAAGACAGGTTGTCACCATGATCTATAATGGCGGGGTGTGAGGAAATAATTGACTGATCATATAGGGAAACTGAGGAATATCTGACAGACCTCCCATGTACTCTATTAGTATCTCTACAACATTATGAAGACTAGAAGGTATCCCCATCTCTCCCCAGTATATTGGGCCAAATTCCACTGTAGCATAAAAGAATGAAATAGACATCCCATCTCTGTTACGAGTTGTAGAGTCATAAGCAAATCACTTATCTTATCTAAAACTCAGTTTCCTTATTTGTAACAATTAGAATGATTGCTTGTAATACTCACCTGACAGGTTTGTTGGGAGCTTTAAATGAGATATCACACACCCATGCACCCACCCACACACTTTGTAAACTTGAAAATATGGTATTATTCCTCTTTCGTCATTTAATATATGTGTATGTATACATATATTTTATATAGATATATAGAAATAGATATAGATATTAGAGAGAAACATGCTACATAATTGTTTAAAAAGGATCATTGAAGTGCCTATTATGTGACACACAGTGCTCTAAATACTGAATATATAAAGGAAGATTAAAAAAAATAAACCCTTCCTTTAAGGAGCCCACATGGAGGGCTCACGGAGGAGAAAACAAAAAGTAAATAACTAGCTTCATATAAGATACTTACAACTTCTTGGGGGTGGGGTTTGGGTAACACACAAAATAAAAAAGTCCTTTTATGTGTCTTCACAACTTAATATACCCCACTTTGGGGATTTGATGAACAATTCAATGGGATACTTAGCTTAGCCAAGCCCTTGATAATTTCATTAACTTAAACACAATTATTTTTCTCAGCACTGTCCTTTAAGACTGATTAATGAGTCTGTTCTTAAAATCAGTCTTCATTTTTATTGACATAGCTTCAATGTTCTAATCATTGGATCTGCCCTCTTCTAAATTTTCCCCAGATCCATTTACAGGATGAATGAAAGATATAAAGTACATAATGAAAACAAGCTATACCATAATACAGATTATTCATGACCTGAAGTTAGAATGAGAGTTTTTGTGTTCTCATCTATTCTGGAACCGTTCTTCTCACACCCTCTTATGAATCCATCATTAAAATATTCCTTCTACCTCATTGGTTCTGCATTCTCTCACTGGCACATTCATACATACCTTCCCCAGGGGGACCTTCTGGGATACTTTGGTTCTAATTGGAGGTTGAGGTTGTATCACCCCTACTACCACTGGAAATTAGGGCAGCACCCTCTTGGTTTTCCCCTGACTAAATTCTAATGATTTTAATCCTCTATTCCCATTCATGAAGCAAGAGCCAGAAGAAACCTAGCAAGATAGATTTGTAGCTGGAAAAGACCTGAGAAATCCTTAAGTCCACTGGTGTCAAACTCAAATAGAGAGCGGGTCACTAATATGTACATAAAGATCCCTACAGGAAGCATGTGGCCTCTGGGGTATATGTTTGACATTTGATTTCAATCTCTTCCCTTGACAACTAAGCAGAATAGGGCCCTAGAAAGGCTATTTGACTTGTCTAAGGCCACATAATCAATTTACGATGCGTAGAGCACCAGGTCTAGTTTCAGGAGGACTGTGACTTTGGACAAGTCTCTTAAACTCTGTTTACCTCAGTTTCTTCTTCTGTAAAATGGGGAAAACAGTAGCAACTCTCAGCCAGGGTTGTTGTGAGAATCAAATGAGATAATTGTAAATCTGGTGTATGGAACATAAGTGCCAAATACATGTTACTTGTCTATTATTAATAATATCATAATTATAATAAGCTTTTATCAAGCACTTATTATGTGCCAGGTACTTAGATGCTGGGCATAGAAGAAAAAAAAGGGAAATACCTTTTTCCTCAGGGAGCTTACATTCTAACTAGGGAAATCATGAGTAGTTGACTTGAGACGTGAGTCCACATTCTCTCCCACGAAACTCAGTTCTCTTCCTGATCATTCTGCCTCTAATACTACTTCTAGATTCTTGAGTAGCAGGGGGCGTGAAAGATGGATGGTACAATGAATATAAAGTGCTGGTCCTGGAATCAGGAAGACCTGACTTCAAATCTGGCCTCAGATACTTAGCAGCTGTGTGATCCTGGGCAAGTCACTTAGCCTTGTTTGTTTCAGTTTCATCATCTCTAAAATGTTCTGGAGAAGGAAATGACAAATCACTTCAGTATTTTTTGCCAGGAAAACTGCAAATGGCCTCAAAGAGAGTCAGACATGACTGAACAACAAAATACATTTAGCCTTCATACCCATTTATTGGCATTATCATTAAACTTCTTAAAAGCACATTTATCAGGTAATGAATACTAAATAACTCCTTTACAATTCTGGCATTTTCCTGAAGAGCACAATTCTTGCCTTAAAAAATCACATATCATAGTGATAAATATATAACAGGTACCCAATAATAGTTGTTAAACTGGATTTCACTGAAGCTAATATTATTTTGGAGTATGAAACTATTTTCACATGGAAAATATTATTTACATTTTTATATCATGGATCTCTTCACTTAAAAATTATTTTAGAACATACTGCTTTAACTATAAAGATATTAATTTGTTAATTTAAACATGATTAATTAAAGAAATTGAGAGGCAGTACAGAATATGAATAAAGTGAATTTTTTAAAATTTGAGTCACTAAACTTTTTATTTTTTAATATTTTGATAAATTTTGTTTCAATATAATTATTTGACTTTGTAATCTGATGTGTTATTTTATGCATTTAAAAACATAATTCTGAGAAGAGATCAATAGGTTTTGTTCGCTGATTTTATGATGAATAAACAATCTTTAAAGTTAGCGTGACTATATTTGTCAAGAGATAATTTTGTGAAACTTTACCAGAAGTTTCAGTGCAACTTTTCTTCCAAATGCTTTTTCAAAGTTAGTGAATATACAGATACAACAATCACAAAATGTACTGTCACTCAATAGAATGAAAAGACTCCAGCATGATGCAGGTACTCACAGAAAATGCAGGTAGTGCTGCTAGTAGAAGTACATTGTACAAGTGATAGCTTCTCTAATTTTTCTAGTTATAGATTCCACTTCCCGATTTATATGAAGAAATGTGCTAAAAATTATCCAAGTGTTAGTGATCACTGAATGGTAACTCAACATGGGGAGAACAGAACTCAAGAGATATTATATGTATTTTTCATTTTCACAAGAATCAAAACATTAATTTTACTGAGCTTAAATTACATAGTTTATCAATTATGACATTTTACGGCATTTAATGTATTCTGTCATTAATTATATATGTATTACACATGAACAATTTATTACCAACTTCCATGACAAATCCATTAAATAACCTAAACATCCAATATTTCTTGATTGTATGAAAATATGAACAATAACCAACATGTGCCTTTCTGATAGTAAGCCCCATGTAATCAACTACATGAGCAGTTTGGAGAATTCACCCTAATTCAAAGCAGAATAAAATATGTTAGGCAGTTAAATACCTAAACAAGGAATTTTCAAAATAATCTTTACCTTTTGTAAATACCTACATCCATTTGAATCTGAAGTGATGTATTCTTTAGCCTTTACATCCTTCTTGATGGGGATTATATGAAAGAAATAGCTTACACTGTTAGAGCTCCTCTGTCAAGAGAAACCTATGGTCAGGGATACATCTAATTCCCAAAGCTTTCATCATTAATATTTTATGAGCCTCACTGATCTGTCCTATCTGGAAGAAAAATTTATCTTTCATTTAAGCAAGCAGTGCTGAGTAATAGATTTCCTCTTTATAACATGGGAGGTGGAATCCCAACTAGACTGGAAGTGTCAGGGAGCAAAGTGTATGTTTTAATCTTTGTTATTTTAGAAGATCTATCACTCAACGGTAGTTGTAGAGCAAGTCATACAATGTGAAGAGTCTTTGGGGGTACATAAAGGAACATATAAACTCTTATCTTGCCTTAACATTGTACATGTGTCAATGACTACTAGTATTCACTGTTTTCTAAATTTGAGGGTAAGCCACACTGAGAAGGGACTGTTCTGGAAAAGTGTATATTAAAACTTTGATGACAAAGTGGGGATTCTTTTGTGACTATAAATTTCCTTCATTATGAATAAGATCACTCAAAGGGAAACTCAATTTCCCTATCACCTTAAATAAAAACCTCACTAAAACCTCACTAATAAAATAGTGCAGTGAATTGAGCCCTCGGGCTCTTAAGCACTTGCTTAAGACTTAAGACGTTTCTTGGCCTCTCTAGATCTCATATTCCTCATTGTACAAAGGAGAAAATTAGTCTAAAAAATTCTTAGTTGTCTTCCAGGTTTAATTCCCGAATAATGTGCACCCTGATTCTCCTCAGAAAGGTTTCTTTAAATTCAGTCGGAAAAGACCTATAAATCTGGGCTAAGGGGTAGAACAGTAAAATATTATGGTTTCATGTCTCATTTTTTGTCTTTGTATGCCATAGGATGGGTTTAATAAATGTTTCCTGACTGATCAATTTCATTTCCTCTTAGTGTAACTTCCTTGTAACTTTCTGTGTTAATGTCATAGAGATTTTTTTGTACTTGTAAAGGATTTAAATGTTGAAGACACGCTTGTATCTTACCACATTGGATGAATGCAAAGAATGTCTTAAAGATATAATGGGTTCATATTAAAAAATAGGCTACCACAAATAGGGTAGCTATGGAATATAGAGTTTATCTTAGCGTAGTCCCTGGTCCAAAGCAGGTGCTTAAGAAATGTTTATTGACTGAATATAGGCTCTTTGAGGGTGGAAACCGTTTCATTTTTGTCTTTGTATCTCTATTATTTACATACATGCATGGTTATGTATATACTGAATAATTGATTAATCTAAAATTATCATGCTGACTTCCTGAAAATGTGGTAAGCTGATAAATATCATAAGAAAATTGATTACTACATCTTTCAAATTTAAAGCTTTTGCTATATTTATGGCAACACCAAAATTTCATTTCTCAACTATACCATCAGTCATTGTTCAGAGATTTCACAGTTTTGAAAATGGAATCAATAGTCTGATGAGGGCATTGTTGCTTATACTGCAAAACTTATCTACCAGAATTAAACATGTAATTACTAGAGATTTTTCTAATTGTATATTATGTTTGCTTTGTATATGAAACTGCCATTGGAAACATCGAGTGGTTTCCCTTGAATGAATTCTATTTTACATAAAAAAAACAACCAGTAATAAAATTTGAGCATATTACTTTAGGCATTGAGACAGCAATTTCTGATATAGCTATTTCTCATTAATATATATATTAAGATTCAATGCCTTTAGGATCAGGAAATGAGCATTTTATAATATCTACTATTCAAAGACCATTTGATCCAGTTATGTCAAATTCAAATAGAAAAGTGTTCTACTAAACTGTAAAAAAAGAACACTGCAGGCCACATATTGACTTAGAAAAAACATATATTAACACTATGTTCTATTGTGTTTTATTTATTTTGTTAAATATTTCTTTATTTAATCAGTTTTTTTTTTGCTGTACTCATGAGTGTTGTAGTCTATGTGCTTGATACTTTTGATCTAGTCTGCAATTTATATTGAATAATAACCTCTACTACAATGATGAAAAAAAAAAACCCAACTCATCTAACCTTTTCTTGAAGACAAATGAAGAGGAATTTATTTCAGGTTAGTTCTAATAGAAAGTTTTTCTTTAAATCAAACCTAAATATGCTACTTTGCAACCTTTATGATTATTTCTAGTTCCTAGTTCTGTTCCCTGAGGCCATATGTTAAAATTTTATTCTTTCTTAATATGCCATCCCTCATGCTCCCTTAAAACTTCTCCATGCTGCAGTGTGAATTGGGACATCCCATGTTAACTTCTAAAATTAGTTTATCAGTGATCTGATATCTCTTCTAAATAAGGGCTAATTCAAGAACTTTTGAACAGGAAGAAGTCTTACTGGAAATATGCAAGCTAAGTGGTACATCCAAGGTTAAATTTGTGTAGTAGCCAGCCATTGATCGAGAGATTGGAATTGTCAGGTAAGGGAGGCTACATGGTGCAATGAATAGAGAACCAGCCCTGGAGACAGGAGGACCTAAGTTCAAATCCAATCTCCAGACACTTAACTAGTGTTTAGTGTTTGTTTGTTTTTACTAGCAAAGTGACATTGGACAAGTCACTTTACCCCAATTGCCCTGCCTTCCCCCTCCAAAAATTAAAAAAAAAAAAAGAAGGAAAGAAAATAGTTAAGAAAAAGAAATGTCAGGAAAACTTGAAAGATACCAGTGTGATCAGGAGGCCTGTTCCATTGAATGGTGTTATAGCAAATTGCCAGCAATCTATACTTGAGTAGAAAGATTTTAAATAAGGAGTTTGAGTCAGACCTATTGAATTACTTTTAAAATGTTGCCTAAAGACTTGTTTCATTCATCTCTATCCACACATATAAGAACTTACAAGGCTAACAAAACAAATGCATAAATCAAAAAAGAATTACATAATTGCAAAGGGACCTCTAAACTCAACCTCCTGCGTAGCAAATATTCTCTACAACATACCTGACAGCTGCTTATCCAGGTTGATAAGCAAAGTTTTTTTTTTTTTTTTACTAATCTTCCAATCCTTTTCTTTCTTTGTCCACTTCTTACCTGCAGGAGAGTTTGCTTTTCCTTAGATTTTGATGAAAGTGGATTCCTTTTGTTATAATAGGGTTATAAAGTCATATATATACATATGTGTGTGTTACTTATAAAAGGTGGGCTATTACCATGTTGATCAATCTTAAAACGTTTCATATTCACTGACTTCCCCATCAACCATTGGAAGTATCTCCTCTCTGGCCACAAAGCAATGATCATTTACCCATACTGCCTGAGGAACCCCAAGAGTTCCAAAATAAAATAAGCAGGTTTATTTCGCTCTGCCTCTTGAACTTCCCATAGTAGATAGACCTAGTATTTCCACTTCTAGAAATATGAACCAGGGATTGTATCCCAAAATGCCATGCACTTGTTGGCTTAATATTATTTTGGATGAGGGAGATGGTACATTATACACAACATGGGGCAGTATGAGGCAATGTTAGTGGGTTTTTCTTTTATTCTTTTGAATTCCTACTTGTGTTTCATGTCTTGCAAGCCCTATAGTTTCATGCCTCAGTGATGTGAGGGTGGTGCTTACTTGGAGCAGCTTAGCAGAAATAACATAACATGTTGAAAGCTTGTTCATCCCTTGCCTGTTTTTACTGACACAGTAGCATCCGCCTTCCCTAGAGTCAAATCTTCCCTGGCTTACATATATTCACAGCAGAGTAAAACAGGAGGAAACAAGGTATTTAGACTGCTATATTCCTGTTCGTCATGCAGCAAATAAGGAGTAGGCAGGAGACACCCCATTCTTTTCTGAATCCATAGGAAGTAGGAAGCCTTTTCATATAGAATATGTTAAGTATTCTCTTACCTCTGTATAAATAGGCTTCTGAGTGGTAGTGATCACTGAAGGGCAATTCAACATGGGGAATGGAGGAAGGAAGGGAAAGAATTTGGAACTCAAAAGTTTCTTAAAGTATGTAAAACATTGTTGTTTACATGTGATTGGAAAAAAATAAAATATTTCAAATAAATAAAATTCCTTCAAAATCTATTATCTGTTATGAATAGAATCCTCAACTTCTCCAGATCTATCTACTAGCCTCATTTCAATTGTAATGAAATTCAACAAACCTTTGTTGATCTCTTATGGTACAATTCCCAAAGCCCTGATTAATGAATTGGAAATATAATGTTAAAAACTAGGGTTTGCTCTCCAAGGGTTTATGCTCTACTAGCAGGGAAAAGATAGGTATAAATCAATAGGCCATAAGGCTGGTTCATAGATTCAAAGCTAGAAGGCCCTTTTGTCCAACATTCTCAGTTTACAGATGAGGGAACTGATACCCAGAAACACTGCGACCTTTCTAAGGTCATACAGACATTAAGCAACTGAGGTAAAATTTGAACATAAGTCTTCTTGACTTCAAGTCCAGTCTCAAGATCTATGAAGAAAGTGATAGACATCTTTGAGGTATCTAGAGAAAGCACTTTAAGGAAATGTGAAGAGGGAATTTTACTTTAAAAAGTCTGGGAAGAATTATTGAAGCAGTTAGTATTTAAATTTGGCTCTGAATTAAATTTAAGAACATATAAAATGTCTACTCTATGCCTAGTATTGCATAGCATTAGGGACATGGTAGGATTTAATAAATAAAGCAGTAACTGCCCTCAAGGAGCTTTTGTTCTATAGGGGAGAAACAATATGTGCACATTTAAATGAATATAAAAATAACAATGATTTAAATATAAGTCATGAGAAGTCTAAGTGCTAAAAAATTCGAGGGAGGAATATAGTGCTATGATATCAGAAAGCCCATTTAGTTCAATTCCTCTATATTGCAGATGAAGAAACAATGGCACAGTGAGGTTAACAGACTTTCCCCAGGTAACAGTGGTACTAAGTATTAATAGAGGAATTTGAGCCCAGAATCCTGGCATTTCATGGAAATATCTTTCCTACAAGATGTTACTTAAGCTAGGCCTTGAAGGGTAGTGAGAGATGTAAAACTCTGGCATAAGGAGAAAAATGTTTTATGCATGAGGGTCATCAAATTAAAATGTCAGATATGGATAAAATCATATGGGCCCATTTGACTTAATTGTAGATTATAGAATGGGGTACAATGTACAATCAACCTGAGAAGATACATTTAAGCCTTCTCACAAAGGATTTTAAATTTTAAGGAAGGGGAATTCCCACCTACAGAAATGAGGAAAGAGTATATTTTAGACATCGATAAGAGATTGGGGGTGGGAGTGCAAGAGTAGCCTAAGCAAAGGTATAGAGCAGAGAAAAGTGTTAAGTCTCCTTTGACTGGAGCAGAGGAAGTATGGGAAAATAAGACTGTAAACACAAGTTGTAGACTGTACTTGAAAGGGCTTCATTGAGAAGCTAGGGAGTTTGCATTTCATCTTAGGGGCAATCCCCGAGTCCCGTGGTCCACCATTTAGAAAATCAAAATCTTCAGGAGGCAGAGTCAAGATGCCAGAGTAGAAACAGTGCTTTTACTGGGTTCCCATCACCTCCAATTTATGTAATAGGTGACTGAACAAACTTTGGAGCTACAGAACCCACAAAATGATGCAGAGAAGCTAACTTCCCACTGAGGAAAGGCTGGCAGGGACCAGCCAGCACAGAGATCTGGGAGCCAAGCCCAGTCTTTAGGGAGGTTTTAGCCCCACAGTGGGCCTGACCAGCCACCACCTGGAGGGACTTCAGGTCCCCAGTAGCTGTAGCAGTTTCCAGAATTATCCCTAGATGCTAAGGACAAAGTTAGAGGTCAGTGCAGTGTGGGCTTTGGTATCCAGTAGTTGGGAGTGTAGTCAGCCTTTATCCTCTAGAGGGAGAAGCCGCTGAGGTGCTATGGCCATGCAGCCACTGCCACATTGCAGGCCAGGTGCTGAAGCTGCCGACTGTAGGGATAATTGCTCTTGCTTTAACCTGCTTCGATGTGGATTGCAGTCTAGGGTGGAGGTCCCGGGGTGTGTGACCAGCTTGCCAGAGCATGTGGAGGCTTCAGAAAGGACACCCACCTAATACCTTCGGCAGCTGAAAAAATCCCAGAATTTGGTATGAAGCTCTCCTGTCTGGTAGCTGAGTCCGAATGTGGCAAAAAGCCCCAAAGTCAAGTAACTGAGTGGCAACATGAGTAAACGAGGGAAGCAAAGCAAACAGAGGAATCCAACATTAGACTCCTATTTTGGGGACAAAAAGGATCAAAGCATGGAACAGGAGGAAGACAGTGAAGTCAGAACTCCTGCACCAAAAGCTTCCAAGAAAAATATGAGCTGGTTACAGGCTGTAGAGGAGCTTAAAAAGGATTTTGAAAATCAAAGAAGAGGAAAAAAAAATTGGGAAGAGAAATGAAAATGATGCAAGAAAATTATGAAATGAAAGTCAACAATCTGAAGAAAATAACACCTTAAAAATAGACTAACTGAGATGGCAAAAGAGGCTCAAAAGGCAATGAGGAGAAGAATGCCTTAAAAAGCCAAATTTGCCAGATGGAAAAAGAATCTCAAAAGCTCACTGAAGAGAATCATTCCTTCAGAATTAGATTGGAGCAAATGTAAGCTAGTGACTTTATGAGAAATCAAGATACTAATAAACAGATTCAAATGAAAAAAAATGGAAGATAATGTGAAACATCTCATTGGAAAAACCACTCACCTTGAAAATTTATACAGGAGAGATAATATATAATAAAACAATATAATATAATATAACATAACATAATATATAATATATATGGAAAATAGTATATACACACACATATATATATATATACACATACATATACATATGTATATACTATTACCAATATTATTTTACACGTAAATGGGAAACAAAATATACAGGTACTGGGGCACAGAGATCCACCATGCCCTACTGGAAAGTTGGAGGGGGTATGGGAGAAGATATAGGAGAGAGCAGATTGGAGTATGGGATATCCAGTGGGATTGGTATTTTGGGGTGGTGAGTAGGGGAAAAACAGGGAAAATTTTTGTAACTCAAAATCTTGTCGAAATGAACGATGTAAACTAGAAGTTAATAAAGCATTTGATTAAAAAAAAGAAAAAGAAAAAAAGAAAACCAAAACCTAACACATGAAAATGCTGAGCAAACTTTTTTTCTCTGTTCCTTATTGTGTTATTCCAAGCTATTCTTTCATTTTTGGTTTCATGTTTCTTTCCCACAGCTGAGTACATTTCCCTGGAGAGAATAGATAAAGCCTTATAACAACCGGTAGTTAATTATGCCAAGTGTTTTGTTGTTGTTGTATTGGTGTTAGCGTTTTACTTTCATTTTCATAAACTGTAAAAATAACAACCAAAACCATCTTAACTGGTTCTGTTTTTCTAAATGTAATCTTCATATTTTTAGAAAAAAACAATCCTTTTTACTGATTTGATATTTCTTACAAGTTCAAGCAAATTTCCAAAGAATTTAGACCTTATGAAACAGAAACTTTAGAAATTATGTCACTTGTACTTAATAATGAAACTTTATAGTTAAAATTTCTGATTATTTTTATGTGGGAATGCCTATAAAACATTTTATTTTTATGGTATCTTATTTTATTTCAGACAGCTAGGTTGGATAGAGTGGATAGAGCACTCTCTTTTCTCCCTTTTTTTCTTTGGTGGGGTTAAATTTTATTAAAACTACTGTCTTTCTCCTAAATTCCTCTCCCAAGTCAATAAAAGGAAAATACTGTCTTTACTGGATTCTAATAATTGTGTAACTCTGGACAAGTCACCTGCCACTGTTTTTCTCAGTTTCCTCATCTATAAAATGAGCTGGAAAAGGAAATGGCAAACCACTCCAGTATCTTTGCCAAGAAAACTCCAAATGGAGTCACAAAGAGTTGGACACAACTGAAAGCAATTGAATGATAACACAATTTATCCTGTATATAGCTTATTTTGTTTCTACTTGCATATTTTCTCTACCATTAAATTGTAAGCTCCTTGAGGGCAAGGACTGTCTTTTGCCTTTCTTTGTATCCCCAGTGCTTACAAGGCTTAAATATTTATGAATGAATTGGAGGAAAAGGATGGAATTTTTTCCTTGAGTCCAAAAATCTAGACTTAAAAAATAAGATTGAGACAAGATGGTTGAGTAGAAACAGGACTTCCACAAGGCTGCCACTTTCACGTCCTCCAATTCATGTAAAAATGACACTAAACAAACTTTGGAGCTACAGAACTCACAAAATGACAGAAAGGTGCTAACTTCCTGCTGAAGAAAGTCCCACAGGCTGGCAGGAAGGGGCCAATACAGCTCTCTAGGACCCAAGCCCAGCCCTGTGTGAGCTGGAGGTTTTAGCCGGAGCTACCAGCCACTGCCTGGAGGCATTTCAGAGCACCAGCAGCTGTGGTGGTTTCAGAATTAGCAACCCATAAATGCTAAGGACAAAGTGAGAGGTCAGTACAGTGTAAACTTGGAGAACAGTGAGTCTGGGAGTGAGGTCCAGCCTTTGCCCCTTGGAGGGAGAAGTGGGTGAGGCATGGTGGCTGTGCTGCCACTGCTGCATGGCTGCTTCAGAGATACTGGCCTGAATATTGTAGGGGGACCAAGCAACCATTCTGAGGAGGAAATCATTCTTGTTTTAACCTGATTGGGTCTGGATCACTGTCTAGGGTGGAGGTCCTGGGGTGCATGACCCATTTGCCAGAGCTTGTGGAGGCTTGAGAGAAGGCAGCCAATTAATAGCTCTGGCAGCTGAGAAAACCTCAGTGATTAGAACAAAGCTACCCTATTGGTAGCAGAGTTCTACTGTGGCAAAGAGCTCAAAAGTCAAGTAACTGAGAGGCAACATGAGCAAACAAAGGGAGCAAGGCAAGCACAGCAATCTGACTTTACACTCCTATAGGGGGACAAAAAGGATTAAAGCATAGAACAGGAGGAAGACAGTGAAGCCAGAACTCCTCCACCAAAAGCTTCCAAGAAAAATATGAGCTGGTTACAGGCCATAGAGGAGCTTAAGAAGGGTTTTGAAAACCAAATAAGAGAAGTGGAGGAAAAAATGGGAAAATAAATGAGAATGATGCAATAAAATTATGAAATGAGTCAACAATCTGACTGAAGAAAATAATACCTTAAAAATAGACTAATTCAGATGGCAAAAGAGGCTCCAAAAGACAATGAGGATAAGAATGCCTTAAAAATTGAATTTGCTAGATGGAAAAAGAATCTCAAAAGCTCACTGAAGAGAATCATTCCTTCAGAATTAGATTGGAGCAAATGGAAGCTAGTGACGTTATGAGAAATCAATACATTATTCAACAGGGCCAGCTAGGTGGCACAGTGAGTAAGAGTGCCAGCCCTGGAGATTGGAGGACCTGGGATCAGTTATGGCTCAGTTACTTAGCACCCACACATAAATAACTAGCTGTGTAACCTTGATCCAATTGCTTTAAAAAAAGATAATATTAAACAGATCCAAACAAATGAAAAAAAATAGAAGGCAATGTGAAATATCTCATTGGGAAAACCACTGATCTGGAAAATAGATCCAGGAGAGATAATCTAAAAATTATTGGACTACTTGAAAACCAAGATCAAAAAAAGAACACAGAAATTATCCTTCAAGAAATTCTCAAGGAAAATTGCCCTGATGTTTTAGAATCAGAGGGCAAAGTAGATTTTGAAAGAATCTACCCATCACCTCCTGAAAAAGATCCCAAAAAGAAAACTCCAAGGAATATTATAGCCAGGTTCTGGAGTACCCAGATCAAGGAGAAAATATTACAAGCAGCCAGGAAGAAACAATTTGAATATTGTGGAAACACAATCTGGATAACATAGGATGTGGCAGCTTCTACACTGAGGGATAGAAGGGCTTGGAATATGATATTCCAAAGGTCAAAGGAGCTGGGATTAAAAACAAGAATCACCTACCCACCAAAACTGAGTATCATGTTTCAGGGGGAAATATAGTCATTCAGTGGCATAGAGGAATTTCAAGCATTCTTTTTTCTTCTTCTAAAGATTTAATAAACAAATGCTTTATTAACTTCTAGTTTACATCATTCATTTCCACAAGCTTTTGAGTTACAAATTTCCCTCATTTTCCCTACCCACCAGCCCAGAATAGCAGTCCCACTAGATATCCCTTCATCTAGTCTGCAATCTCTCATATCTTCTCCCATACCCCCTTCGACTTTGCCATTAGGGCAAGATGAATCTCTGTGCCCCAAAGACTGCACATCTTATGAAACATTTAATTTTGAAACTGATTTTCAGATTCATTCCCTTCCTCCCTTGTCACCCACTCCCTCTGAGAAGATAAGTAATTCAGTATGTGTTGTACATGTATAGCTATGCAAAACATTACCATAGTAGATATATTGTAAAAGACTGCTTATATTTCCCTCCCACCCATCTCACCTCCCACCTGGTCCATTCCCTACTTTGATCCTGTCCCTCTTCGAAAGTGGGTACTTCCAACCTCCACTCCCCTGAGAATGCCCTCCCCTCCATCATCCCCCTTTCTCCTACTCTCCTGCAGGGTGAGATATGCCATTTAGTATGTATATGATTCTCTCCTTTAGCCAACTTCAGTGAGAATATGGTTTTGCCTTTTTGCTTTCCTGTTCTTCCCCACCCCTGAAACTACTTCCACTTGCCTCTTCTACATGAGATAGTTTACCCTACCCTATCTCTATCTCCTCTTGCCACTTTCCTCTCTCACCTCTTGACTTCACCCCTTAAGTATCATCCCTTCCCATCAAATTCAACCTGTGCCCTGTAAACACATATACACACATTCACATATGTATAAATATGACCATATACCCTTTTTCAAATATTTTCATAATGAGAAAAGTTTCATCAAACACAGTTATTGTTTTTCCATGTAGGAATGTAAATAGTTCAACTTTTAAAAGCTCCTTTTGATTTCTTTTCCTTGATTACCTTCTCAAGCATCTCTTGCTTCTTGTGTCTGAATGTCAAAGTTTCTATTCAACTCTGGTTTTTTCCTCAAGAATGCTTGAAAGTCCTCTATTCCACTGAATGACCATATTTGCCCCTGAAACATAATACTCAGTATTGCTGGGTAGGTTACCCTTGGCTTCAATCCTAGTTCTTTTGCCCTCTGGAATATCATATTCCATGCCCTTCAATCCCTCAGTGTAGAAGCTGCCAGGTCCTGTGCTATTCTGATTGTGTTTCCACAATATTGAAATTGTTTCTTCCTGGCTGCTTGGAGTATTTTCTCCTTTATCTGGGAGTTCTGGAACCTGGCTATAATATTCCTAGGAGTTTTCTTTTTGGGATCTTTTTCAGGAGGCGATCAGTGGATTCTTTCAACCTCTATTTCCCCATCTGGGTCTAAAACATCAGGGCAATTTTCCTTGAGAATTTCTTGAATGGTGATTTCTAGGTTCTTTCTTTGATTATGGCTTTCAGGTAGTCCAATAATTTTTAAATTATCTCTCCTGGATCTATTTTCCAGGTCAGTGGTTTTTCCCATGAGATATTTCACATTGCCTTCTATTCTTTCATTTGTTTGGATCATTTTAACAGCATCTAGATTTCTCATAAAGTCACTAGCTTCCATTTGCTCCATTCTAACTCTGAAGGAATGAATCTCCTCAGTGAGCTTTTGAGATTCTTTTTCCATCTGACAAATTCGGCTTTTTAAGGCATTCTTCTCCTCATTGCCTTTCTAGGACTCTTTTGCCATTTGATTTAGTCTATTTTCCAAGGTGTTATTTTCCTCAGGCTGTTAACTGTCATTTCATACTT
The DNA here is from genome assembly GCA_011680675.1 of Gymnobelideus leadbeateri. Lineage (NCBI taxonomy): Eukaryota > Metazoa > Chordata > Mammalia > Diprotodontia > Petauridae > Gymnobelideus > Gymnobelideus leadbeateri. Next base: position 24,025 of record WOXC01001026.1, read on the forward strand.
CTCTTGCATCTTTATCATTTCTCTTCCCAATTTTCCCCCACTTCTCTTATCTGCTTCTTAAGGTCCTCTGTGGCCTGTAGCCAGATTGTATATTCATTTGGGGCTTTTGGTGCAGGAGTTCTGACCTCACACTCCTCCTCCATGCTTTGATCCTCTTTGCCCCTAAAATAGGAGTCCAACGTTAAAATTTTCTGTTTGTTTCTTTTGCCTAGGCACGTTGCCACTTAGTTACTTGATTTTTGGGCTTGTTGCCACAGTAGGACTCTGCCACCAGACAGGAGAGCTTCTGTCCCAAACGTTGGGTCTCCAAAACTTCCGCAGGTTGAGTGGCCTCTGTAAAGCCTCCACCCACTCTGGCAAATGGGATACCCACTCCAAACTTCCCCTGCAGACCACAATCCAGATCCAGGCAGTTTAAAGCAAAAGCGATTAACCCCCAGACTGATTGCTGGATCTCTCTACAGTTTGCAGACCAGGAGCTAGAGCCCCCACTGAAGCTGCAAAATGACTTCTGTGCTACATTTCTTCAGCAGCTTTTTGCCCCCAGGGGAGGAAGCCGACGCATTCCCCAAACACTGGTCCCAAAGTCCATAGGGCACTAACCTCTTACTTTGTCCTAGGCATATCTGTGCTGATAATTCTGGAATCACCCCAGCTGCTGGTGTTCTGGGGTCCCTCCAGCCGACTGCTGGCCCAGCCGCCCTAGGGCTAAAATCTCGGCTCACGAGGGCCTGGGCTCAGCTCCCAGAGAGCTGTGCTGTCGGTTCCCAGCGAGCTGCGCTGCCTGCTCCCTGCAGGGCTGCTGGGCTATCCTCAGTGGGAGGTTAGCTTCTCTATGTAGTTCTGTAGGTGCTGGGGCTCCAGAAGTTGTTCAGAGTCCCCTTCACATTGTTTGGAAGTTGTGTGGGGCAGAGCTCCTTGGAAGTGCTGTTTCTACTCTGCCATCTTGGCTCTGCCCCCAATTTCAAGCATTCTTGATGAAAAAAGCAGAGCTGAATAGAAAATTTGACATTCAGATACAAGAAGGAAGAGAAGCATGAGAAGGTAAACAGGGAAAAGAAATCATAAGGAACTTATCAAAGTTACTTATATTCCATATGGAAAAATGATAATTGTATCTTATGAAACTTTTATCAGTATTAGAATAGTGTAAGGGAATAGAAAGGTATGTTTGTGTGTGTGTGTGTGTGTGTGTGTGTGTGTGTGTATACTTACATATATATATATGTCTATATAGGAGCTTATATGGGCAAATTAATACATATATGATTTTGTGTATATATGTGTCCAGGTATACATAGATAGAGGACACAGGACCAATTAAATAGGAAGGGATGATACTTAAAAGCTAAAATTGAGAGGTGAGAGAGGAATATAATGAGAGGAGATGAGGGGAGATAGAATAGGGTAAATGATCTCATATAGAAGGGGCAAGGGAAAACTATTACAATGGAGGGGAAGAACAGGAAGGCAAAAGAGAATGAGTCAACCTTACTCTCATTGAATTTGGTTCAGGGAGGGAATGACATACACATTAAATAGGGTATGTCACCCTACAGGAGTGTAGGGGGAAGGGGATGAGAGGAGGAATGATGGAGGGGAGGGCAGGTTGGGGGAGAGGGAAGTTGGAAGCACACACTTTTGAAAAGGGACAGGATCAAAGTAGAGAAAAGAACAAGTGGGGGTTGGGATAGGATGGAGGGAAATATAGTCAGTGTTTCACAATATATCCACTATGGAAATGTTTTGCATAGCTACATGTGTACAACCTATATTGAATTGCTTATCTTCCCAGTATGGGTGTGTGATGAGGGATGAAGGGGAAGAATCTGGAATTCAAAGTTTTAAATCAAGTGTTTAAAAAAATATGATGATGATGATGTTACATACAACTGGGAAATAAGATATAAAGGCACTGGGGCATAGAGATCCACCATACCCTCCCAGAAAGTCAGAGGGGCAAAGGGGGTAGATATTGGAGAGAGCATATTGGGGCAGGGGATATTCAGTGGGATTGCTGTTTTGGGGTGTTGGGTAGGGGAAAATGGGGAGAAAATTTGTAACTCAATATCTTGTGGAAATAAATGATGTAAAGTAAAAATAAACATACAATTTAATTTTAAAAAAAAGATTAAACCAGTTCTACTAAATGGGATTATCGATCTAAATATAGTTCAACCCTTCTCATTTTGAGGATGAGGAAACAAAAGCCTATATGAGTGAATTGGGTAACTTACCTAAGGTCACACAAATAATAAATAACAGAGATGAGACGGGAAGCAAGAGTGTCTTTCTTAAGAAAGGGTTCATTCTCCTGTACAATATTGCCCTTTCCCCAAGTAGACACCAATATAGCTTAAGTATAATAAATAATTTATTATTACTTAGATTTGGATATATATTGGTTCAAGTTATATTATGTGAAAAAAATTTCAGTATGCCAAAAATTCTTATCTAATTGGGTGATATTAGCTTCTATCCTCCCATATCCAAACATCAGCATCTAAAAGGTTTCCACTCTGTTAGATGAGTGAAATATTTAGAATCTCTCTTGTTTGTACTGAAATTAGATTTTTAACTTTTATAAAAGTAGATGTAAATTCTTTAATTAACTTGTAATTGAATTATCTTGAATAACACCCAATAATCACATGAGGTATTTTATTATGCTTGAATTTCATGCAATACACTATTTTAAAATTCTTGGTTCTGAGAAATGTTGCAGAGTTTCCCTTATTGCTAGTAGGATCTAATTTTGTTTATGGCTTGAAATGTGCTAGGTTGATTCATCATCTTTATGGAATCAGCCTGAATTTCTGGAAAGTCATCTAAATTGGATGGAAAGATGTACCATGCAAACTTACAGTATGAGGTATGCTAAAGGAATGTTTTTGAAGACCCCATAATGGGGCAGCTAGGTTAAGCAGTGAATAGAGCACCAACCCTAGAATCAGGAGGACCTGAGTTCAAATCCTGCCTCAGACACTTAACATTTGCTAGCTGTGTGACCTTGTAAAAGTCACAACCCTAACTGCCCTGACGTCCCCCCTCCAAAAAGTAAAAAAAAAAAAAAGCAACACATAAGTTCCTGTTCATTCTAGGAAAAACAACAGCAGAATATGATTTGTGAAGACCATGATATATACGTCAAGAAAATAGAACAAAATTTCATTAATTTAATGGTAGAAGGTACATTTTCCAACCTAAGAAACATCACCAAGTAATTATCATGTTGAAATTGTGTTTAGAACATAATTTTCTATACAGTCCTAATATTATTTCTAAGCAAGTTATGACCACCCTGATTTCATCATAAGTCTGGCCTTGCTATAGAATCTTGCCCTGTGAACAACATTTCATGTTCTCAGTGTCATAAAAAAATGAACTGGGGTACAAATTTTCTCCACTCTTGAGAACAAAATTAAATAGGGGATGGTTTCCCTGCCAATGATTAGAAAAACCATTGCGTTCAGCTGCCTCACTATTCTGAAATGTCAGTCTTCCAGGATCCTTACAATGTATAAATGAGAATATAAACTAAAAGATCTTGAGCTAGAATGTATCTTGTTGTCTAACCCTCTAATTTTTTTTAAACAAATGCTTTATTAACTTCTGTTTTACATCATTCATTTCTGCCAGATTTTGAGTTACAATCATTTCCCCCCATTATTCCCCTATCCAACCTCCCAGAATAGTAGTCCCACAAGATATCACTTCCTCCAATCTGCTCTCTCCCATACCTTCTCCCATACCCCCATTGACTTTTCCATTAGAGGAAGGTGAGTCTTTGTGTCCCAATGCCTGCCCATCTTATCTCACTATTACAAGCAAAAGAGTATTAATAATAGTATATATATATATATATATATATATATATATATATATATATATATATATATATATATATTTGAAACATTTAATGTTATGACCTTGAATTTCAGATCCATTTCCTTCCTCCCTTGTCACCCATTCCCTCTTGGGAGATAAGTAATTCAGTATATGTTGTACATGTCTAGCTATGCAAAATATTATCATAGTAGATATACTGTACAAGGCTGCTTATAATTCCCTCCCACTCATCCCACCCCCTACATGATCCTGTCCCTCTTCTATAGTGGGTACTTCCAACCTCCCCTCCCCCAAGGATGCCCTCCCATCCATCATCCCTCCTCTCATCCCCCTTCCCCCCATCCTGCTGCAGATTGAGATATTCCATTTAGTATGTATGTGATTTTCTCCCTGAACCAAATTCAATGTGAATGTGGTTTTGCCTTTTTAGCCTTCCTTATTCTCCCCCTCCTTTGCAACCACTTCCCCTTGCTTCTTCTACATGGGATAATTTATCTTACCCTGTCTCTCCCCATCTCCTCTTGCCACTTTCCTCTCTCACCTCATAATTTCATCCCTTGAGTATTCTCCCTTCCCAACAAATTCAACCTATGCCCTCTATCCATATATAACTGTAACCATATACATACACATTCACATATGTATTCATATGACCACACACCCTTCTTCCATTATTTTCATAGTGAGAAGGATATCATCAGTCACAGTTATTGCTTTTCCATATTGGAATGTAAAGAGTTCAACTTTGATAAGTTCCTTTTGATTTCTTTTCCCTGATTACCTTCTCAGGCATCTCTTCCTTCTTGTGTCTGGATGTCAAATTTTCTATTCAATTCTGTTTTTTTCCTCAAGAATGCTTGAAAGTCCTCTATTCTACTGAGTGACCATATTTTCCCCTGAAATAAAATACTCAGTTTTGTGGGGTAGGTGACCCTTGGGTTCATTCCCAGTTCTTTTGCCCTCTGGAATATCATATTCCATGCTCTTCGATCCCTCAGTGTAGAAGCTGCCAGGTCCTGGGCTATTCTGATTGTTTCCACAATATTGAAATTGTTTCTTCCTGGCTGCTTGGAGTATTTTCTCCATGATCTGGGGATTCTGGAACCTGGCTATAATATTCCTGGGAGTTTTCTTTTTGGGATCTTTTTCAGGAGGTGATCAGTGGATTCTTTCAACCTCTATTTTGCCCTCTGGATCTAAAACATCAGGGCAGTTTTCCTTGAGAATTTCTTGAAGGGTGATTTCTAGGTTCTTTCCTTGATCATGGCTTTCAGGTAGTCCAATAATTTTTCCCATGAGATATTTCACATTGCCTTCTACTCTTTCATTGGTTTGGATCTGCTTAAGAGCATCTTGATTTCTCATAAAGTCATTAGCTACCATTTGCTCCAGTCTAACTCTGAAGAAATGAATCTCCTCAATGAGCTTTTGAGATTCTTTTTCCATCTGGCAAATTCAACTTTTTAAGGCATTCTTCTCCTCATTTCCCTTTTGGGCCTCCTTTGCCATTTGAGTTAGTCTATTTTTTAAGGTGTTGTTTTCCTCAGTCAGGCTGTTAACCCTCATTTCATACTTTTCCTGCATCCTTCTCATTTCTCTAATTTTTCCTCCACTTCTCTTATTTGATTTTTAAAGTCCTTCTTAAGGTCCTCCATGGCCTGCAACCTGCTCATGTTTTCCCCTGGGGCTTTTGGAGCAGGACTTTTGACCTCACAGTCCTTTTCCTGCTCTATGCCCCCAAAATAGGAGTCTAGGGTTGCATTTTTCTGTTTCCTTTGCCTTGGCATGTTGCCACTTAATTGCTTGACTTTTGGGCTTGTTGCCACACTATGGTTTTAAGGCCAGATAGAGGAATTTTCATTCCGAACATGTGGGGGGCAACTTTCGTTTCTGGTAAGCTGTAAACCCACCCACGACTTCCACCCTAGATCCCAATCCAGATCCAGGGAGGTTAAAGCAAGAGCGATTACCCCCCAAGACTGATCGCTGGATCTCCCTACGATTTGCAGGCTGGGAGCTGGAGCTGCCTCTGAAAACTACAAAATTGTGTGTCTCCTCAGAGGCTTCTAGCCCCCAGGGGAGGGAGCCGACGCATTCTCTAAATACTGGTCCCAAAGTCCATAGGATACTAACCTCTTACTTTGTCCTAGGCATGTCTAGGTTGATAATTCTGGAGTCGCCACAGCTCCTGGTGTTCTGGGGTTCCTCCAGCTGGCTGCTGGCCCTGCCGCCCTGGGGCTAAAACCTCGTCTCATGCGGACCTGGGCTCGGCTCGGCTCCTGTGCTCTTTGTGCTGTGCACTGCCAGGTCCCAGACCGCTGCGCTGGTCCTTCCTGCAGGGCTGCTGGGCTTTCCTCAGCGGGAGGTTAGCTTCTCTGTGTCGTTCTGTGGGTGCTGGGGCTCCAGAAGTTGTTCAGAGTTCCCTTTTACATAGTTTGGGGGGAATCTGGGGGCAGAGTGGCTTGGACCTAACCCTCTAATTTTACAGATGAAGAAACTGTGGTCTAAGTAGTTTAAATGACTTCTCCAAGGTCACAGAAATAATAAGCATCAGAACTATGATTTGGACTTAAGCCTCTCATCCCAAAGTCCTTTACTTCCCCTCCCTCTCTAGAATATGTCACACTATGTTCTAGATAATCTCTGTAAAGTAATATGCATCTTAAAATATTGCATAAATAAATTTTGAATAAAGTTTGTAGGGATTTTTTTTTCCTCTTTAGCACAATTTCAGAGGGAGAAACCCAAGACTGGCAGATTTTTAACCTGGAATACTCATGGTTAATACGTAACCCAATTGCCTAAAATCTAATCATTATTTAGAAATATCTATGGCCAAATGATTGATTCACCAACTTTCTCATCATTTTCTATCAGTATACTTGTTTCCTTCTTAGAATTATTTGAACAATACCTAATGAATTGTGAATATAGGCAAATAATTTCTCCTCTCAGTCTTCTTTTACCTATCTATAACACTGGAATAATAACAGCTCTATTTTACTCATATGGTAATTGTGAGAATCAATGATTTCTATATATAGGGAAATAGTTCTCTTTTGCATTTGTAAAACTCTAAAATAGAGATTTTTAACCTGAGGTTCATGAATTTTTAAATATATGTTTTGATAACTATATTTCAGTGCTCCTAATTTCTACTGTAATTGAATATATCATATTTTAATAACCTAATTTTATCATCATCATTATTATAATTATTATATAGCCCTTATTTTATACAGTGATTTAAGGTATGGAAATCATTTTACTGACAGCAACTCTGTAAGCAACCAGTATGAGAAGCAGGTGCTACTATTTATCCCCTTTTTATAGATGAGGAAATCAAGGCAGAATGAGGTTGAAAACTTACCCAGTCTCACATAGCTAGGAAATATTTCATTTCAAGAAGGCATCCATAAGCTTTGCCAGACTTCCAAAGGGATATATGAACAAAAATGTTTGGAAACTGACCTCTAAATAAATGGAAAGGGTTATTATTTTGTCCTATTTTTATTTTAAATAAAATTGTTCCTTTAAAAGATTTGTCAGTATATATTCTCTGAAACTATTTATTTTTAAAGCAAGCATCCTGGTAGTACAGATATTAAGTTTTATGGGGTAAAAAAATACAGACAATCTGTACATTAACTAGTGCCCTTATAATTCTGCCCATATTTCAAGGAAAAGGATAATTGTTGCAGCCAATGCGAAGAACTATGCATGTATGGCACAAGCTTGCTTTGCTCTTGAGTGGAGAGGAAACAGTGTTTATCTAATAGACTGTGCATGGAATAAGAAGTCAGGAGTTCTAGTTAAATTTCCTTGGCTTCCTTCCAAGATGAGCTGAGGCCAATGCCCTTAACTTTACTGAGGCTGTTTTCTCTCTCAGTTGACCAACTATGAGTCTTGTTTCTAGAGGTTGTTGATTTCTTAGAGATCCTTTGAACATCTCACATCAAATGACATACACATGATGCTGTTAATCATTTTGAAGGCTAATGGAGTATCTCAGCAAAGTTCTGTGTATAAGAAATTGACAGCTCATTAGGTGCCCCAGAAAATTGTTACTAAGGAAGGCAAGAAGAGCCAATAGTTTTGAATCACCAATAGAGAGAAAGAGGAAAAAAAAATAACAGGTAGTGAAAAACCTATAGGCTAGGAATGATCAGGGTCATATTCCTCATTAACTTTTTCAGGAATTAAATATTAATGAATGGTTTAATCAATAATTTATTTTCCTTGGTTTTATAGACAATGGAGAGTTTAAATAAAAATTGATCTGATGGAGTTTCTCATCATGGTCTTATATCTGTATGACCTACATGTTCATATTTGTTAAGTAATGGAGAGTCTTGAAAAACATTTATGGACAATTTCTAGATAAATCTAGACACTTAATTTATATACACTTTTTAATACCCAGAAGACTCTCATTTTAAATGAGTTTTGTTTCTTAAATGTGAGGCAGCAGGGTATTATGGGCTTGGAATCAGGAAGCCTAGCTTCAGAAATATCTCATACAGTTACTAGGTATGGGAAGCTGGGCAAGTCACATAAGAAATGAGAATAATATTAGTTGATTCATCTTCCTCACAGTGTGGTTCTGAGAGGAGCACTTTAAAAATTTTGAATTTTAAAAAATAAATTTGGTATTAATTTTCAGCCAAGATAAGTGAAAAAAGAGTCATGTCCTAAAATCAGAAGGACCTGTATTCAAGTCCCATCTCCAACTAACGCTGGGAGCTAGCACTAGTCACTTAACTTTACAGTGCCCCCAGACAAGTGTCTAAGCCTATATGCCAATGAGTTAGTAAGCATTTTTAAGTGCCTACTATGTACAAGTCATTTAAGTCCTGGAAGTGCAAAGAATGTGAAAAAAATTTTGCCTTTAAAGAAGTCATAATCTAATAGGAAATAAAGTTTTCAGAGTAGGTCCTTTGGCAGGAAGTTTCCATATTAGGATTTCTCTACTCCAGTGAAATCTCTGTCTTTCCAAATAAAAATTGTTCAATACCTCACACATTTGTTATTTCATCAACATGGTTAATACTTGCACTAATGCAGATCATAATCCCTCTAGTTCCTAGTAAATGATCTTCTAGAATTACTATGGCAAAATAATAATAATAATAAAATTCATCACCCTGAGACCACTTTAGTGATAAGTTTCATTACTATTGTGCAAAAGTCATGCATTCTGTTCCTGGGCCTTTACCTGGTTCTATCTGTAAAGCTCTATTCGCATATAATATTATTACTTCTTAATTTTATCTTAAAAAAACAACATGTAATGTCTTATAAGTTTAGTTCTCTGGTAATTTGGACAAATGAATAGTGCTGAAATTTGTTGCAATTAAAAGAAAAAGAAATCTATTTTTAAGATTTTTGTATTAACTAGTGTCATAATTATTCTCTCATTCCATTTCAGAAAGGCTTACTATAGTCTCTCTTGACACAGCTTTCAAGAACTCATGATTGACTTTAATTCTAGGATGAGATACCAGAGCAAGACTTTAGTGAAGCAGTCTTTCAGTGTCAAGTAAAAATCAATTGAAATAAACAACTGAATTCATGTTCATTTACCTGGTACTGTTAGAGTTGAAGGATTGAGTCATTTGGGGAAAATAAATCATATACTAAAACACATACATGGAACTAGATTTTTTTATAATGAGAACCAGATTAGGGTCAACCTAAAATATAGACAGAGTCCATGTGATGTGACTTGAGGACAAATGAAAGAGACATATTCATTTTGCCCTACCACTCTTTAAATATCTCTCCCTCCAGGTAGTAATAGTGTTTGACAAACCTACTTTTAAGCATTGATTCTATGCTTGTAGGTCCGGATCCTTGCTCTTCTTCTGATTGCTCTTTAGAACTTGATCCAGTCTTTTCACTTCTCTGAGACTCAGTTTCCTTATCTGTAAAATGAGGAGTTTGAACTAGATGATTTCCAAGGTCCTTTCCAGCTCTAATCCTAGTATCCTATCAACTATGATTCTCTGAGTTAAACCATTATCTTTAAAAAGTTTCTATCAACTTGCAAATATTGACATACATAATAATAACTCATGAGCATGCATTATATTTCCATGAATTGATTTTCCTGATTAGTTGGTAATGGAGAATTGGATAGGCTGTATCTGGGTAGAGCAAGGCAGAAAAGGTCTGGAGTGGGGGCTATTGACATGGAGGTTAGGACTATGGGTAGACTAGGGAAGGACAAACATACTAAGGACCTGGTTAATACAGAGAGGACACTAAAAAGATCAAAAGAACTATGTATACTTGTGAGTTCCTCTCTGGAAAATATACCTGAATCATTACTCTGAAGAGTGTCATGTCTCCATATTACTGAATCTAGCATTTATGAGCTGAAGAACCAGTCATTAATCCCCCTTGTTTTATTACTCCAGGATATCCTGGATATTTCCAATGAACCATTAAAGGCAGTTTACATGAATTAAAAATCAAGATAGATTTAAGAGGAAGAGACAGCATGGTACAATGGAAAGAGAATGGAATCAGAATAAGAAGATGGCAGATCAAATGTCAACTACTGCACTTTTAGCTTATACAACCTTGGGAAAATTCTTTAAACTCTATAGGGCTCAGTTTTCCCGTATTCAAGTAAATGAGTTGAAATAAATGACTACCAAGTTTTCTTTATTCCTAAATTTAAGATCTTATGATGCTTTCATTCTCTAGAGCACATCAACCAATTCCTAGGTTCCCTTCTGTTTTCTTTTGTTCCAAGAGTTGGGGGAATGGGAGTATTGTGAAATTTATTGTGAGTACTAATATATGTAAAAATCTTGGGGAAAAACAAAACAACTTAGTGTCTTTTTTTCCATTGTCAGGGTTGTTTAGCCAGAGCCAAATTACAAATCCTTTTTTCAATATTTTCTATCCTGCTTTTAAATAGTGTTCTTTTCACATCTGCTACACTGTGTCCCATGTGCCATGGAGGTGAATAAGAGTTATCAAAAGCACAACCAGTTCAACACAGTCTCTTGCAGGTTCTAACCAGACTTGGAAGTGTGTTGGGCATTGACCTAAGGATACATGGGTTCTTTTCTTTGAACCAGCCCAAGTTCAAAAAAGCCCTTCCCCATAAGGGTGGTCAAGAAAGGATGTGTTTTGTTTCAGCCACAACTCATGACATGAGTATACAAAGCACAGACCTCATAATCTCTACTATTGGAGGGAACACCCACATTCAGGAAGCTACAGATCCTTGGAATATTGAGTGTACTTATTTCATATTTATTAATACGTCCCCCATCTCTGTTAAAGGAAGCTATTCCTATATCATCCCCTAAACTGTACTAAAGGTAAACATTAGATGTAGGTAGATATAATGCAACATCAGCTGAATAAAGGCTGAGCAGGCACTGTGGACTTTTATAAGGTCATTGTCATCGGGTAGTTAAAACACTAACAGTTACAAGCATGGAATGACTGCAGATAAGAAGAGCTCTTTGCTAGAAAGCCAGTGATACAGTTAACTCTATTAATTGGTTATTGTACTTAGGCTTCAGCATCTGGATCTTAAATTAGAAAGTGAGATTGTGATTCTGTCCTGAAAAAGGAGGAAGCCAGTGTCTTGCTAAAGGACAATAAAGAAACAATTCAAAAGACCAGTACATAGATTTTTTTTAGTGTATTACTATTCACTACAGTCCAAGAAACACAGTTCACTAATTCATTTAACATTTAACAAATATTTGTTAAGAGTTTACTGTATCATATTGTAGCAATCATAAAAACTAATTGGTACTGACTGAGGAATAAAGTAATGGATCAATGGAATAGATTAGGTACACGAGACACAGGAATGAATGACTATAGTAATGTATTGTTTGATAAACCCAAAAACTCCAGCTTATGGGATAAGAACTCACTATTTGACAAAAAAATGATGGGAAAACTGGAAAATAGTGTGGCAGAAACTGGGCACTAGTAAGATACTACAGTATTTTACACCATATACCAAAATAAAGTCTAAATGGGTGCACAATCTCAATATAAAGGCAGATGTTGTAAGCAATCTGGGAGAGCAAGGAATAGTTTATCTGTCAGATTTATGGAGTCAGGATGATTTTATGTCCAAACGAGATAGAGCGAATTACAAAATGCAAAATGGATAACGTTGATTACATTAAACTAAAAAGCTTTGTACAAATAAAGCCTATGTAACCATTATGAGGGAAGTGGAAAATTGGAAATTTTTACAACCAGTGTCTCTATTAAAGGACTCATTTCTAAAACACACAGAGAACTGAGTCAAATTTATAAGGATGCAAGTTATCCCCAAATTGATTAATAGTGAAAGGATATGAACTGGCAGTTTTTAGAGGAAGAAATTACAGATATATATATATATATATATATATATATCTGTAATTTCTTCTGTATCTTTCTATAATCTGTAAATTCTATATATATATATATATCTGTAATATATATATATATATATATATATATAGAGAGAGAGAGAGAGAGAGAGAGAGAGAGAGAGAGAGAGAGGTGTATATATATATATACATATATATGTATGTATATATATATATATGTATATATATGCATCTGAACAAATGCTCTAAATCACTATTGATTAGAGAAATGCAAATCAAAACAGCTCTGAGGTAAAACATTTCACCAATAAGATGAACTAAGATGACAAACCAGGAAAATGATAAATGCCGGAGAGGATGTAGAAAAATTGGAAAACTAATGCATTGTTGGTGGAGTTGTGAATGGATCCAACCACTATGGAGAGTAATTTGGAACTATGCCCAAAAGGCTACAAAAATGTGCATACCCATCAATACCACTTCTAGGACTATATCCCAATGAGATCATACAAGTGGGAAGAGGACTTGTATATACAAAAATATTTATAACAGCTCTTTTTGTGCTGGCAAATTATTGGAAATCAAGGGGATGCCCATCAATTGGGGAATGGCTAAACAAGTTGTGGTATATAAATGTAATGGAATACTATTATGCTATAAGAAATGAGGAGGAAACAGATTTTGTATTAACCGGGAGAGACTTATATAAACTGATACTGAGTGAGGAGAGCAGAACCAGAACTTTATACCTATACCTAGTTACACACATATCACATCTGTGATGACTTAACTTTGGTAGATTGGGTTCCTCTCAACAATTCAAGGTTACAAGACAACTCCAAAAGATTCATGATAGAAAGGGATATGAACATCCAGAGAAATGAGATGTCTGAATGCAGGTTGAAGCAAAGTATTTGCTCTCTCTTGTGTTTTGTTGCTTCATTCCTTCTTTCTCATTGTTCACTCCATTGGTTATAATTCTTTAAAACTTGACTAATGTTTATATGAAGGTATTTTTAGAACCTATATCAGATTGCATGCTGCCATGGCGGGGGAGAAAGAGGAGAAAATTTGGAACTCAAGGGATTGTGGAACTGAATGTTGCAAACCAAAATTAAATAAATATATATTTTAAAAAGTTTACTATGTGTTAGGCACTTTAAAAAATATCTTTCATTGTGATTCTTTCCCCAAATCTTGTGATTTAGTTTAAATATTCCCTTGCTTGTTTTTCTTGTGGAGGAGGGGGAATGCACACCTGAAATTTCAAAGGTCTGAGAAACTCCTTTCACTGATAGGGAGCATCAACTAATTTACATCTTAGCATATCAGACAGTTGTCTGTATTATGGAATGTCTCATCCATGGGCACAGGTAGCATATGTGAGAAGATAATTTGCAACTAAGGATTTTCTGATTCCAATGCAAACTCTCTATCCACTGTACCAGATGATCAGTTGTATGATAAACTTTTGACTTCAACAGTGCTTGCAAATAAATGACTTGGTTGTTGAAAGCTTGCCAATTGAGTAAGTAGAGAGAGTACCTGCACAGGTGAAATGAAACAATCTTGACTTAGTCACATCAAAGTCATTGATACATCCCAAAATATGGATTCAAGATTTTAAATAACTAGGTGAGAGTCAGATGATAGGATGATGAATGGAAAGTCAGTAAAAGCAAATGACAGTTCAGAAAAGTCATGGGAATAAATTTCTAAAATAGTTGTGTTAATTAAAAACAATATTTAGCTTACAAAAATCTGTATGTCTAGATACACTTTCTATTGTCTTAATTAGGACCTTGTCATAAGAAAATATAAACAACTAAATAGGGATCAAGGTGGGGGAGTGGTGAGCAAGCAATTCGCTTTTTACTCTGGGGTTGGTTTATTTTTATTATTATATATCTGCTCATTTGACCATTGATATCCCTTAGTTATAGTCACTAGAACAATTAAACATAATTTTAATTCCAATATCAGAATATTAAATGAAGAAGTCAAGGCAATTAAGTCAAGAATTTTGAACACCAGAGAAAGAGCAATTTGTTAAAATGGGGGATCCTTATAAGGGAAAAAATGGAGCCAGATATAAATCTCTTTTCTTCCCTTCCTTCTTCCTTTGCTTCTTCCTTGTTTCCTTTTTCTTCCTTCTCTGTTATACAATTTAACAAGACTTACTCCAAAAGAAGAGGAAAGGAGAAATCTTTCTTCTTTGCAACTTTGGGGCATGCTTGTCTGATTTATGCCCTTGATAACAGTTTTAAGAGAATAATCTGGTTTCTCAGAAATTCATGTAGGAAATTAGTTTTGTCTTAGAATGACTTTTTTTTTTGGCGGCTAGGTGGCAAAATGAATAGAGCACTGGCCCTGGAGTCAGGAGGACCTGAGTTCAAATGTGACCTCATACACAACACTTATTAGCCATGTGACCTTGGGCAAGTCACTTAACCCAGCTTGCCCTGCCTTCCCCTTTCTAAAAAGCAAAAACAAAATTACTCTTTTCTGTGACCCTTCACAAAAGAGAGGGAGGAAGAGGGGTGGGATTAGGGTTGGCGGGGGAGAGGAAAAGAAGAAGGGAAGGGGAAGGAGAGGGAGGATTAAGGATAGGGTTAGAGGGAGAGGGGAGGGGGAAGGTGAGGATTGGAGTTAGAGTTAGGGTTAAGGGTAGAGTAGGGGGTTAGAGTTAGGGATAGGGCTAGGGGAGGATTAGGGGTGGGGTAAGGGGAGGCTGTAATGGCAAACAAAGGAGTACTTTGCTCCTTGTTTCAGTTTTTCAAGTGCCTTTGAACCTCATGTCTTATTATATCAAGTCTTTGTTAGAAACAGAACCTATGAAGCCTACAGTGGAAGTAACTTGCCAAAGACCAGGATTGTTCCAACATAAGAGGAATGGTGGAACAGGAAGGAGCAGAGCATATAGAAACAAGATGAGCTGGGGCTGAACTGAGAGGGAGATTACTTGGGGTGTGGGGCCTCTGTTAGTCTGTTCTGTGTTGACTTGTGTTTGTGTTACTTTGTCAGACAGAAGCACCTTGTCTGTTGACTTGTGTTAATTTCACAGGCAGAAAGTGAATTGAGTGCCAGCAATGTGTGAAAATTTTTTTAACTCTACTAAGCTTAATGTGTATAAATATTGTTGTGGCTCTGTTAACCTTTGTCTTCCCAGAAAAAAAAAATTCAGGCAATAGTTTCCTGAATTTAGGGGAGAATTGGGAGAACAGCCTATCTGTGAATCCAGGTGACAGTTGGGTGAATTCAGGCAAGAGCTGGGGACATGGAACTTAGCCTTGAGTCAAGATGAGAGGACCTTTACTTGGGTACTTCCTACTGACTGAGGAAATTAGGATTTACTGTGACCTAGGGGTGGGAGTCCTCTGTACTTTGAATTCCTTAAGGATGATTACTCCTTAAGGGTGATAGTGTTAAGGATGATTGGAAGCCAGCCTCCAATCAAAATTAAAGAGGACTTTATATGGTACTTTGTATTGATTGGCCACTATGTGGCCACCTCAGTAATAAGTTGTGTTATATTGTTATGAATGTTGTACTTTGGTTTCTATGAATGTTTTGGTTTAGTTTATTGCTGAATAGAGTTCACTATATTATGCCATCAGAACATTGAAGTTATTCACAGCAGCGGTCCTCAGGAGAGTTGTTTGTGCTTGGCTTTACAGAGGGGAGGGGGAAGAAGGAAAGGCGAAAGGGAAGAGGGGGATAGGGGGTCATGAACCCTGGTAGGAAGTTAGAGAGAAAGTCAGATGGACAGAGAGATATTTCACCCCTGTCACTCTATCTTAGATCTGTAAAGAACCAGTGAACCACACAGGTCTTGTGGATTAAAAAGCCTTCCCTAGAGCGCTCTTCATATTTCAGATGTCAAGTGACTGAGTCCATATGCCTTAAAAAAAATCCATTAACGATTTTGGTTGTTTCCCTCATTTTAATAAAACGTTGATTATCTAATTTTGTTAATTGCATGCCTGAAATAGGAGAATTGCCTTTAACACACACACACACATATATATTATATATGTTTCATATATATGTTGTCCCAGGTTTCCTGGCTGGGTAACAAGATATTAGTAAATTTCTGCATCTGCCAGAGGGTACTATGTGTCATGAAAAAATCTCTGACATAAAGGTTATAATTTATTTAATGGACTCATAATCCAACGCTTTCATTTTACAGATTAGGAAATAAAGTGACCTAGATAAGAGGCAACTAGATTTCACAGTGGATAAAGTTTTGGGTTTGGGGTCAGGAATATTTGATCTTACATCTTCTGCCAAATTATTTTCTCTGTGACTTTGTGTTAGTCACCAATTTCTCTCACCTTCTGTTTCCCTATTTGGAAAATGTGGAATAATAGAACCTACTTCACAGAGTTGTGAAGATAAATGGATATGTGTATATACATGTACATCTACACATGCATACATAATCTCCACATATAGATTGCCACACTGCCTTTCTAACCATGTGGAGAGTTTTAAAAAATGTCATTCCCTCCACAAAATCAGAAGGAGCTATAGGTGAAAAAGAGAGAACTACAAAAATGAGGAGGATGTATGACAGAAATCTGTTGCCACCTAAAGGATCTTTCCGAGGATGAGAAAGATAGAAAGCATAATAATGATTTTCCATTATTGTACAATGTGTTGAGGAAACAAAATTAAAGTATTTAATTTTTATAATGGGCTTATGATATCAAAATGTAAACATCTGTACTCATGCCTCCTCTGTTTCTGAAAATGTAACTGAAATCAACTCTATAAAAAACACAGATGTTTTCAAACCAATATAGCTTAGCAAAAGCACAAGACATAGCAAGACAACAACTTGGCTGATGTTAATGAGAACATCTACTGGTTCTATGATGCTAAATGAAATGGACAGAGGATATTTGTTCCCTAATTGGAATATAATGTTAGAACTTCACATCTGAGAAAATATACATGGTTATTGTGGGTAATAATGCAGTACATGATAAAATATATATGCAATGTTTTTTTAATTCCTACATTAGATAAAATGTTATGCTATGAATCTTAATCATGAAAACCTATAGAATTATAAGGGTAATGGGGAAACATTTTTCAGGGCTCCCTATTTGTAATAAATAATTTATTGGGGGAAATGGAGTGAAGATCTTAAAAAAAATAAATTTACTCCATGGTCTCAGACATTTTTAATAATGACTTTATTTATGGACAATTCACACAAACAAGCTCTCTAGTCTCTATTTTATGAATTATGGAATTGATTAATACTTTATTAATTGTCATTCTATTCTGCTCTTAGGCACAAGGAAGAGAAAGACAAAAAAAGACAAATGAAATCAGTTTTATAATAGAATTCAGACAACTATTTAGACAAATAACCATCTAAAGAAGAATATCCTGTCTAATATCATTGATGTGGTTTCATGGCTGCTGCCTGAAGACCTCTGATAGTAAAGATACTAATTTCTTTTAAAGTGTCTCATTCAAATTTTGAACAGCTCTAATCATAAGAAAGTTTTTTCTAATGTCAAATCTATATTGTTCTCTCTGAAATTTCTATTTGCTACTTATACTACCCTCTTGTTCCAAGTGAAACAAGTTTTATTCATCTCAGAGATGGCAGTATTTTTAACACTTAAAATATATACTATGCATTTCCAAGTTTTTTATGAAAGCTAAGTATGATCCTGATTTCATTCAGCAAATTGTAGTATGGCATGTTTTCTATTTTTTTTTTCATTGTTTTCCTTACCTCCTTGGATATACACCAAGATGATACCATTCTTTATTTTTCTTTGCTTTTTAGAAGGGGGAAGGCAGGACAATTGGTGTTAAGTGACTTGCCCAAGGTCACATGTATAGAAAGTGTTAAATGTCTGAGGTGGAATTTGAACTCAGGTTATCCTGACTACAGGACTGGTGCTCTATTCATTTTGCCACCTAGCCACCCCTAATGTTCCACTTAAAAAAAATAAATAAAACATGTACTAGTACAAAAACATACAAATACTAAATAATTATGATACTGCCTCTAGATCCAGAGTATTCCCCTGTGGTGTGCACTCAAAATAAATTACTATGGGATCCTCTACCCATATTTTATTTTTTTTTCCTTTTAGAGTAATACTGTCTTTGGAGAGTATACTGTTTTCTTAAAGAAACAATCCACAGCTAAAAGCAAATAAATTTGAAACTTTAACCTAACAACTTGACTCACTTCTATCTTGGACCCATGGTGTATAATTCAGTGGGTGAAACAGTTGTGCTACTCCATAGCAGCCATTCTTTCTCATAGAATATACTGTAAAGCATGTCATAAGTCAATGGAGACATTAAACACTATCACGGTAAAATAGGGGTGACTTCCTTTCCTGTGGAATTTCTACCTAGCAAAGCTCTTTGCAGATACTGAACAGTAGGAGAATTTCCTGTACAAAAGACTGACCATTCTTTTGGTATATGTTTTAAATGAAGACTACTTCAAAGGTCTTCGGACCTGAAATTAACATGTTAAAGAAGAAATTCCAGGGAAATGCAATTCAAGAGAAAATAGGACTTAGTCTTCCCTGTGACATCAAATAGCTATTTGAGATTAGACAAATCATTCTCCCTCATCAATTCCCTATGTACATGGAAATATCAAGAGCTTGGATTACATCACAAATTCTTATCTTGTTTTGTGCCATGGACACCATATTCTGGTGAAGTCTATGGACCCCTTCTGAAAACATCATTTTTAAATGTATTTTGTTGTTGCTCACTCATTTTCCACCCTTTCTGACCCTACTTGGAGGCTTCTTGGAAAATATGCTTGAGTGATTTGTCATTTTTTCTCCATAAAATGAAACAATTAGGATTATAATGGAAATCCTCTCTATCAAAATAAAAAATGTATTTTTTTCCCATCCAAGTTCATGGAAAGCCTACTATCTATTAATGGATCTACAAGGGGTTATGTAAATTCTTGGCTTAGATGCCCTTTAGGGTCCTGACATATTCTGTGATTTTGAGACTGCATTATCATATACTTCTAAGGCATTTAGAAATGTTTCCTACAGGTCTAGCCATGTTGCTTTTTGGTCCAAAATTCCTTATCCTGAAAGGATAAAATACAAATTCCCCAATCTCTCATATGTAAACTATCTTTCCAATCAAACAGTAAAATTTCCAAAACACCTATAATAAAAGAGAAGCAAACCAGGACAACTCTGAGGTTGGGAAAGATCATTACAAAATGGGAGTAACCTATTTTTGAAGAATTATGGAAAGATGATCCACTAATACATTGTGGAGAGAGTGAAGAATTGGTACAGCCCTTATGCAAAGCAACCTAGAATTAAGAAGAGAATATGACTAAATAATCCCTGTGCCTTGATCCTGATACCCACTGCAAAGTACAAAGTGGGTAACCAAGAAAAATAAAGACTTTATACACAGCCAGAATAGTTATAGTCACTTTTTTTGTGTCAGAAAATAACTGGAAATAAACTCGATCCCCATTGATTGTGGGATATTTTAGCAAATGATTGTAATGAATCTTTAACATGTTATAAGAATTGATGAATGCAGAGAAACATAGTAAGACTTTGCTTGAAATTAATCAAAGCTACATAAGCAGAACTATGGAAAAACATATAAATGAATACAATAAAGTAAATGGAAAGAACTATCACAAAAGAGCAAAAGATAAAGTTTATGGTATTATACTGACCTAGTTGAGCTCCAAGAAGAGACGTGATAAGGCAACTCCTTCCATTCCTTTGTAGAGGTACAGGTTTATAGCTGTGTAACATTGAGTAGTATGTCAGATATTTTAAATGTATTGATCCATTTTTCTGAGATTTTCCCTTCTTTTTATGATTAAAAATATCTTTGCTATTGTAGATGGTTATCTTTGGAGTAGGAAGGGAAGAGATATGAAAGAAATTCCCAGTGATATAAAAACAAGCAAATAAAAAAATGTCTTTATTTTTTTAATAGTGCTATCATTCAGTATTTTCTCTTCCATAATATTTTTTCTTCTATGAATTTCATCATAGAGATATCTTATTAGAAAAAAGGGGTAAGTGGGTTATGCAGCAAGAGTGATGGATAGCTAATGAAGAGTATAGATTTTTGACTGGTTTCCATACAATGTCAAGAGGAAAAAAGGAAGCCAATTTGCATATTGGAAGAACTCTCCATTGAGGAAGCACAGGATGAGAAAGGTCATTAATTACAATTGGCTTCATCAGAGGGAGAAGTAACTAGTGAATGTAAATGAACATAACTACAGGTTCATTAAAAATTAAAATAAATCATTTGCTCTTCAGTCTTGTCCAACTCTTTATAACTTCATGGACCATAAAAGCCAAGGGGTTTTCATGGCAATGAAATCCATCTCCAGTGGATTAAGACAAATAAAGATTAAGTGACTTGTCAAGGTCACAGAGTCAGTAAATTTGAGACTGGAATTGAACTCAGGCCTTCATGACTCCAGGCCCAACATTTTATCCACTGAGCTGTCTCCTAATAAATTACACCTTTTAATTAAACTTTATGCTTCTTGGAGTCAGAATATATCTTTTTCATCACTACATCCTTAACCTCTGGGACGGCAAATTATATAGGACATATATAGTATTTGGAAGGGACCTCAGAAGTCATCTGCTCTAACATCTTCATTTTGTACTTGTGGAAACTGAGGATCTGAGATAGATTAGTGTCCCAATATTAGGGGGTATCAGAGGTAGAATCTGAGTCAAGGCCCTCTGACTCCAAAATTAGTGCTCCTTCTACTGTTCCATACTGTCTCTCCATGAAAAGTGCTTTATACTTCAAGGATGATTTTTTTCTTTAAATGATGACCAAGCAGAATTTTATATGGAAAGATTAGAAGGCAAAAGTAAGCCGTATCATACTTAACAATACAATTTCAGAGAGATGATTATATGGATATCTGTCTTGTCAAACAATAAATTTCCTCTGAAAAGACCCAGTAATAGTACGTAATAACCACAGTCTAGAATATTTAGGGGACCTTAGGGGAAAAACACATTTCTAATATAAATTTTACTACAAAGCAACATATTCCCTCTTTTTTGCATCAGTAAAAGAAAACAAACAGATAGAGGAAAAAATTGTCTGAAACATATTGAAACATATTTCTTTCTACCCACCTGAAGCATGTTCCATTCTGTCCTTGTCGTTTACAAAAATTAATTGCTGGAAAAGCAATGTGGCCTTTGGGACTAGGAAACTAATTTGTGTACTCTAAAACCAGTATCATTTTAACATTGATTGTTTGTTTAGACTACTGCCTCCAGCTTGTCTTAATCGGTATCCTTGAGATACAAAACCATATTTTATATCTCAATGCCACAGTTAAATTCCATAATTAAGTCAAACAAATATGGTAGGGTATAAATCCTATTATACGTTCTAATATACATTTTGCATTTTGCCATAGAGATCAGCACAAGAAGAGCATCATGGCATTGGAAAGCTAAAAGTCACACAAGTTATCATCTATTTCAACCTCTTCATTTTAAAAATGAGGAAATTTAGACTGAGAGAGATTAATCACTTGTCCAAGGTCTCACAGCTATTCAGAAGTATAGTTGGGACTTGAACCCAAATGGCTGGCTCTTATTCAAATATTCAACAGTTATATCATGTTGCCTCCAAAGAGAATAATGTAGATTATATTGGGTTCTTACATACATTATAAAACTGTAAATCTACATTAACCTAACTTCTCTGTAATACAAAAAAATCTTATAATTCAATCTAATTGGTGTGCATCCTCTCTTCTCCAATGTAGATTTCACTGCCTTACCCCATGCGATTATTATCCATATCTTTGTATAAATCTTCTTAAGAAGGTTCACTCAGCACCATGAATCCTTCCTATGGCTCTAGAGGAAAAGTAATGCAACTCTTGTCCTTTCCAGTTACCATTCATTCTTGCTACATAACTGCCTTTCATCCCTTTATTTTCAAAGATTTTTCAGACATACCCACTTCTTCATGACCTCATTTGGAATCTTCTTGGCAGACATATTTTAGTAATTTGCTACTTCCTTCTTCAACTAATTTTACAAATGAGGAACTGAGGCAAAGAGTGTTAAGTGATGTGTTCAGGATCACATAGCTAGTTTCTGAGGCCAGATTTAAATTCAGGAAGATAAGTGTTCCTGACTCCAGGTTCAGCACACTATTCACTGTGCCACCTAGTGTATATGTGCTCTATATTTTATATTGTCTTTTATATTACTTCTTAGGTAGATCTAATGTTTGGTAAAACAACAACAATAATAATGTAATTATGTAGTTTTGTACTTTTTTAAAACATTCACAACTGACATCACTTATAGCTCACAAAACTATAGTATTTAAAAAATGGTAGGACAATATTAATCTCCACATTTTTCAGAGTCTCATATAATAATTAAGTTGTATATCCTACTATATTGTTTCATTTAAAGTTCTTTGAGGGTTACATACACCAAGATTATCTCCAAAAAGATAAATTAATTAGATGTAAAGGCAATATCATAAACAAATTAGTGGAGGAAAGACAATACTGCCTTTCAGATTAATGGACAAGTAAGAGTTTATAACCCAAAAAAAGTTACAAAGATAATTTCAGAAGAGAAACTGGACAAATTTTACATCATATTTTAAGAATTCTATCAAAAATATCATACTACTAAAATGAGAAGGTAAACATTTAACTGGGAAGGAAAAATGTTTTAACAAACTTCTCTGAAAAACACCTTGTTTCAAAGTTATAAAATAAATTTATTCAAAATTTTTTAAAAAGTTAGAACTATTCATCAATTAACAAATGGTCAAACAACAGGAATGGAAGTTTCTCAAAGGAAGGAAATCCCAACATCAACATGAATATATTAAAAAAAAGTTCCAAAGATAAATATGATTTAGAACAACTGTGAAATTCCAACTCACATATATCAGACTGGCGAAGATGAGGAACAAAAGAACAGAACAAATCTTGGTAGGGCTGTGGGGAAATATACACACATTGATGTACCAATAGGCCATATTGGTAGAGATGCAAACTGGTGTAGCCATTCTGGAAACCAGTTTGGAACTGTGCATCAAAACTCACTAAGCTCTATATACTTCTTGATCTGGCTATTTCATTCGGAAGACTATTACTCACATACATAAAAAGAATGAGGTAAAAGACAAATTTATATATACATATGCGTAGCAGTTCTTGTTGTGGTAGCAAAAAAAAAAACACCCTAGAAAACAGTGCTCATCAATTGGGGGATAGCTGAGCAAGTAATAGTAAATAAAGATAATCGATATTTTTGCATCTGTATTATTGCACAGTTTAGTTAACAGCTAGGAGAACAATTTATATAATAACTACAGTATAAGAAAAATGAAATTGAAAGACAATAATTATGATCAATGAAGTGAACAACATAATTCATGAAGAACAATGATGAATCATGCTACATAACTCCTGAAAGAGAGGCAATGGATTCTACATGCAGAATAAGAAATACATTTTTGGACACTGTCAGTGCAATGATTCCCTTTCCTTGACTATACATATTTGTCCAAGACATTTGTTTTTCTTTCCAACTTGACCATGGAAAGTAGGAAGAACAAAAAAAATGAATGCTTGTTAATTTAAAATATTGCAATGACAAAAAAAAGAAAACCACAATCCTTGATAGTAAATACTTATTCTTATATATCTTGGCATCTTTGATTGTCACTGTTAGTGGGTGGGCAGGGAATTTCTAGCAAGCAGGCTCCATCTAATTCAGATTGACAAGTTGTCTATAGTTTTTAGTCTGAGAAAATTGCTTGTGGGTACCGAGTAATTAAGTGACTTGACTTGGCTTCCATAGTTAGTATGTGTCATTGTATTAATAGTCCCATTCATTTAGAGGTAGATACCTTATAGTTCATCTACCCAAACCTTTTCATTTTATATGAAGAAATAAACACATGGAGGTTAATTTACTTCCCTCAGGCCATACAAGCATTGAGTAGTAAAACCAGGATTTGAAGTTGGGTCCTTTGACTGGAGATAAATCAGTTTTTAAATTATCCTGTATCAGGTAACCTGACTCCCATATTGGTCATTAAAACACCATGTCATGCTACCTCCTGTGCTTTTCACATAATAAACATGCAGAAAAACAGACACACATTTGTAGAATGATGTAATGAATGAGTAATACTGCATTAGAAGTGGAACCTGGGGATAGAACTCCTTGAATTCTTTCATCTTTTGTCAAGAATTTGACTCCTGGGATTTTGATATCCTTGGCAATATTTCCTGGCATGTCCATTAATGGAGAAGCCTGCCAAAATCTTATGATATATTCCAGATCAACATATGCCATAAATTATATTTTTACTTCATAGCTAAGACAATTTTCTAACAATTAAAAGAGAAAAAAAAACCTTACAAGTTATAATTTATCCTGTAATCCTTATTTGCTTACTCTAGGGGGGAAATAGACTTCTAGGTTGGTCAAAGTATGCTGTTAGCTAAGTGACTCAAGGCAAATTACTTAATTTTGTTTGCCTCAGTTTCCTCCTCTGTAAAATGAACCAGAGTTGTAAATGGCAAACCACTCTAGAATCTGCCAAGAAAACCCCCAATAGGGGTCACAAAGAGTTTGACACAACTGAAGAGAGGAAATGCAGTATAATGTAAGCTCTTTAAACCTAAAAGTCTTAAATTTGCTATAATCTAGTTTTTAAAAAAATATTGATGAAATGTTATAAATGATGAAATCTAGATTCATTCATTTGTTTTTCTCCTTTTACTTCTTCCCTCACCCCTCAGGTGGGGGTCTTTCCCCAGGTTCTTTTTTTCAATCTGTTTTCTACAGTCTCTTCCTTGGCAATCACATTTTCTCCCATGTCTTCATTTCTCTTAGCTGAGTCTTACATATCTACATAGCTAGCTTAATTATCCTGTTGATGGAAAACATTACTCACATGATTTATTATTTTGATGGGTCTGTGATTTAATCCTTGAGTAATCTAATCTAACGACTCAGGTCACAATCCATTTCTGGTTGTTCAACATGTGCAGCCTTTCTCCTTTCATATAAGCTATAATAAGTCCTTCAGATATGCTTGGAGCCTTCTTCTATATCCCTTAAAATTATGTGGACACCACTAGGACATGTGGGGTGCCCATATGTGGTCCTTATCTCTCACATTCATTATGTTGCCAGTCCTTGTCATTACTAATTTCTGCTATGTTATTATTCCATCTGTTTTCTGGTCACATATACATACATATAAACATACATACATACATACATACCATTCTTTATACTACTTTTGCTGTGCAATTCTTTATATAAAAAAGGAGCAAGCTATTTATCTTTGCCAGGAACTCTCTTGCTTTTCTGATATTTAATTTTCTATTCAAATTTTACTTCCTTAATTGTTGATATTGATTTTCTCTAATTCCTATCTTCCCTCTTTGAGAAGAAAAAGAAAGAAAAAATTGTATTTTTTACTTTTATTTTTAATCCTTTCTTTCACATGAGTTTTATATTCTTCTTCTAGGCTTATGGAGTTACTTTTCCTCCCTCTAACTTCTCTATTGATCTAATAATATCATATAGATTAATCTTATTTACCAAAAGAATTCAAGAACTAAGAGACCATGTTAGAAAAAAAACTGGAATAGGTTATTTGATATGTATGTAATTCTTGCCTTATTTTTTTTAATAGTTATGTCTCTCCCTCCCATCTCTATCACAATAACAATACACAAAAGCAAAGTTGGTAAAGGCAGGTTAAAATGTCCACTATCTTGAGACCATTCTAATTCTCAGTGCTTACTATGGTAATGCTTTATGAGGAAAATGCTGCCTCAGATGTTCCTCAAAGAGAGTTGTACTGAAAGAAAAGGAACAGCAAAGAAATGGCAGCCTTGAGTAACTAGCCACTTCCCAAGAGCTGAGTAAATGAGCCAGAACACAAAACCTCAATGTGTAATTGTCCAAATTTCTTATCACTAGCCTTGTGATGGATTGTTACCCATTCTCTTCTCTCTCTCTGGGTTTTGATATTAACATTACCATAAGAATCCTCAGGACATTTTGGGCTCTGATATGGAGCATTAATGCATTTCAATATCACTGCAGAAACACAAAAGAAAGCACAGCATAAAATGGCTAATCAGGCAGCAAGAGTTTAAGTACAAAGGACAGTACCTTGAGAATATGAGGTTTGATCTTTAAAGAGTCTGGCGGAGTTCAGAGAATAAAGGAAAAAAACCCCACCAACCTGAAACGTTAAACTCTGTGCCACAAGGAAAAAAATGTTGGCTCTGAAATAAACTAATATATTCAAATCTCTCTGACATTAATGATCTTTATGACCTTTGACAAATCTATTACCCTGCCTGGGCCTCATTTTCTTAATTTATAAAATGAAGAGGTTGAATTAGACAGTTTTGGGGTTACTTCTGGCTTTAAGTCTAGAATCCTATGAATTGAAGGAAGAGAGAGAAGGAAGTTCATATCTCTACTAGATTAGTCTTTGATGTCCTACAAAAAATGGAATTTTAAATATATTAATATAAAATAATGGAAAACTCCCATTTATTTTGAAGAGAAGAGTACAAACATATATATATACATATATGTATATGTATATATATACATATATGTATATGTATATATATACATATATATATGTATGTCTATATATATGTCAATAATGTGACTCTGCACTACTTTGGAGACTCATGAGGAATGTGTGCTATGGTAATAATTTCTGCTGTTGACCCATATTCTTTCACTAGGTTGTCGATTTTGTTGTACACAAGAACTTTAGCATGATTAAAATATAATAGCAAAACAACAACAGAAAACCTAAATGTGACTTGAAAAATAGTCATGTTTCAAGTGAAACCAATCCCCCCCCAAAAAAGATACTTTTATTGCTTCATCCTCTTGCCTCAAATTTTGTTCAATTCCATTTAACTAGAATACTCATAAGATCATGGATATAGAGCTAGGAACAACTTGTACTAGATTAGTGGAGCCAATTTCAAGAGTTGAAGAAGTTAGCATTCTCTTCTATTCATTCCCTAATGTTTGACAACAAACGCAGTGTAAAAGGATAGTTATGTAGTAAATGTTATGTCTATACCACTAAGAAACAGGTGAAAGTCAGAACCAATACACAACTCATGCATCCCAGTAGGCTTTACTGATAGAAATGAGTCATAGTTGCTTACTTATCAGAGATAAAAATGAGCATAGAAAAATAAAAAATTTGGCAGTGCATCCTCAGGAATTTCAGGTGAGATATATTCAATTCTTGGTATGCAAAGTCTCCAGTCTTTGACTATCAACTTCCTCTATAGCCTTACAAACAGTAGTATATATGTGAGAGTTACAGGATGAAGTTTTGAAGCAATGTGACTTGTGGCTAGATTGTTCTTGATATAAATCTATATGTACATAAACA
This sequence comes from Gymnobelideus leadbeateri, assembly GCA_011680675.1. NCBI lineage: Eukaryota > Metazoa > Chordata > Mammalia > Diprotodontia > Petauridae > Gymnobelideus > Gymnobelideus leadbeateri. The sequence goes on from WOXC01001026.1 coordinate 51,717, forward strand.
CATATTTAAATATATATGTCAATAAGTATATAATATGCAATAATATAGTATACATTACATAAACTTTATGTATAAATATATCAGTATGATCTAATTTTTCAAGAGTCTAGAAAGATTTAAGAGTACCTGGAATTTTCTAACTTCTTCACCTTTATCTCCTGGCCTCATTCAAGACTCAGCTGTAGCCTGTGACATTTGGAGGCCTTTCTAGTTCCCCAATTCCCACAACACTGCTTATACCTTGACTGTATTTTAAATCTTGTTTGTTCCCAAAGTGTGATTGATGCCTCCCCATGAGAAGTGAGTACCTTGAGGCCTTGCTTTCTGACTCATTAACAAAGTAGTAAAGGCACACCTTTTATGTATTCATCATTCTTTTTTAATTGATTTATTTTATTTTAGTTTGCAACATTCAGTTACACAGTCCTTGAGTTTCAAACTTTCTTCCCTACCCTCTTGCCCTCCCCCCATCATGGCAACATGCACTCAAATATAGGATCTACAGATATCTTCACATTAATCATTAGGTTGTAAAGAAGGATTATAACTGATGGAATGAACACTGGGAATGAGGAAACAAAAGAAGAAAAAGAAACAGAGCACGTAGTTTGTTTCAATCTGCATTCAAAATCTGAATCTCTTTCTCTGGATATGGATATCTCTTTCAATCATAAGTCTTTTGGAGTTGTCTTATAACCTTATGTTGCTGAGAGGAGCCCAGTCTATTGAAGTTAGTCATCATACCATACATTGTGTCTGTGATTGTGTAGAAATTTCTCCTGGTTCTGCTCTTCTTACTCAGCATCAGTTTATATAAGTATCTCCAGATTATTATGAAGTCTTTCTGCTCCTCATTTCTTATAGCACAGTAGTATTCCATTACATTCATATACCACAACTTGGCCAGCCATTCCCCAATAGATGGGCATCCTCTTGATTTCCAGTTCTTTGCCAACACAAAAAGGACCACTATAAATATTTTTGTACATATGAGTGCTCCTCCCACTTCTCTGATCTCTTTTGGGTATAACCCTAGAAGTGGTATTGCTGCTTCAAAGGGTATGCACTTATTTACAGCCCTTTGGGTATAGTTCTAGATTGTTCTCTGGAATGGTTGGATCAGTTCACTACTCAAACAACAATGCATTAGTGTTTCAATTTTTCCACATCCAGCCAATCTGACAGGTGAGATGTGGTGCCTCAAAGTTGTTTTGATTTACATTTCTCTAATCAATAGTGATTTAGAACATTTTTTCATATGCTTATATATATGTATATATGTATACACACACACACACACACACACACACACACACACATATATATATATATATATATATATATATATATTTAATTTCATCTTCAGAGAACTGGCTGTCCATATCATTTAACCATTTATCAATAGGATAGTGACTTGCATTCTTATAGATTTGACTCAATTTTTTTTGTCTATTTTAGAAATAAGGCCTTTATCAGAGACACTGGTTGTAGAAATTCTTTTTTTAAATTTTTTTTTAATTTTTTTTAAACAAATGCTTTATTAACTTCTGTTTTACATCATTCATTTCCACCAGATTTTGAGTTACAATCATTTTCCCCCCATTATTCCCCTACCCAACCTCCCAGAATAGTAATCCCACAAGATATCACTTCCTCCAATCTGCTCTCTCCCATACCTTCTCCCATACCCCCATCGACTTTTCCATTAGAGGAAGGTGAATCTTTGTGTCCCAATGCCTGCACATCTTATCTCCCTATTACAAGCAAAAGAGTATTAATAATAGTATTTATATATTTGAAACATTTAATGTTACGACCTCGAATTTCAGATCCATTTCCTTCCTCCCTTGTCACCCATTCCCTCTGGGGAGATAAGTAATTCAGTATATGTTGTACATGTCTAGCTATGCAAAACATTATCATAGTAGATATATTGTACAAGGCTGCTTATAATTCCCTCCCACTCATCCCACCCCCCACCTGGTCCATTCCCTACATGATCCTGTCCCTCTTCTATAGTGGGTACTTCCAACCTCCCCTCACCCCAAGGATGCCCTCCCATCCATCATCCCTCCTCTCATCCCCCTTCCCCCTATCCTGCTGCAGGTTGAGATATCCCATTTAGTATGTATGTCATTTTCTCCCTGAACCAAATTCAATGTGAATGTGGTTTTGCCTTTTTAGCCTTCCTTATTCTCCCCTTCTTTTGCAACCACTTCCCCTTGCTTCTTCTACATGGGATAGTTTACCCTACCTGTCTCTCCCCATCTCCTCTTGCCACTTTCCTCTCTCACCTCATAATTTCATCCCTTGAGTATTCTCCCTTCCCAACAAATTCAACCTATGCCCTCTATCCATATATAACTGTAACCATATACACACACATTCACATATGTATTCATATGACCACACCCCCTTCTTCCATTATTTTCGTAGTGAGAAAGATATCATCAGTCACAGTTATTGCTTTTCCATATAGGAATGTAAATAGTTCAACTTTGATAAGTTCCCCTTGATCTCTCTTCCCCGATTACCTTCTCAGGAATCTCTTCCTTCCTGTGTCTGGATGTCAAATTTTCTATTCAATTCTGGTTTTTTCCTCAAGAATGCTTGAAAGTCCTCTATTCCACTGAATGACCATATTTTCCCCTGAAACAAAATACTCAGTTTTGCGGGGTAGGTGACCCTTGGGTTCATTCCCAGTTCTTTTGCCCTCTGGAATATCATATTCCATGCCCTTCGATCCCTCAGTGTAGAAGCTGCCAGGTCCTGGGCTATTCTGATTGTGTTTCCACAATATTGAAATTGTTTCTTCCTGGCTGCTTGTAGTATTTTCTCCTTGATCTGGGGATTCTGGAACCTGGCTATAATATTTCTGGGAGTTTTCTTTTTGGGATCATTTTCAGGAGGTGATCTGTGGATTCTTTCAACCTCTATTTTGCCCTCTGGATCTAAAACATCAGGGCAGTTTTCCTTGAGAATTTCTTGAAGGGTGATTTCTAGGTTCTTTCTTTGATCATGGCTTTCAGGTAGTCCAATAATTTTTAAATTGTCTCTCCTGGATCTATTTTCCAGGTCAGTGGTTTTTCCCATGAGATATTTCACATTGCCTTCTAATCTTTCATTTGTTTGGATCTGCTTAACAGCATCTTGATTTCTCATAAAGTCATTAGCTTCCATTTGCTCCAGTCTAACTCTGAAGGAATGAATCTCCTCAGTGAACTTTGAGATTCTTTTTCCATCTGGCAAATTCGACTTTTTAAGGCATTCTTCTCCTCATTGCCCTTTTGGGCCTCCTTTGCCATTTGAGTTAGTCTATTTTTTAAGGTGTTGTTTTCCTCAGTCAGGCTGTTGACCCTCATTTCATACTTTTCCTGCATCCTTCTCATTTCTCTTTCTAATTTTTCCTCCACTTCTCTTATTTGATTTTTAAAGTCCTTGTTAAGGTCCTCTATGGCCTGCAACCCGCTCATGGTTTCCCCTGGGGCTTTTGGAGCAGGACTTCTGACCTCACAGTCCTTTTCCCGCTCTATGCCCCCAAAATAGGAGTCTAGGGTTGCATTTTTCTGTTTCCTTTGCCTTGGCATGTTGCCACTTAATTACTTGACTTTTGGGCTTGTTGCCACACTATGGCTTTAAGGCCAGATAGAGGAATTTTCGTCCCGAACGTGTGGGGGGCAATTTCCGTTTCTGGCAAGCTGTAAACTCACCCACGACTTCCACCCTAGGTCACAATCCAGATCCAGGGAGGTTAAAGCAAGAGCGATTACCCCCCAAGACTGATCGCTGGATCTCCCCACGATTTGTAGGCTGGGAGCCGGATCTGCCTCTGAAAACTACAAAATGGAGTGTCTCCTCAGTGGCTTCTAGCCCCCAGGGGAGGGAGCTGACGCATTCCCCAAGTACAGGTCCCAAAGCCCATAGGACACTAACCTCTTACTTTGTCCTAGGCATGTCTATGTTGATAATTCTGGAGTTGCCACAGCTCCTGCTGTTCTGGGGTTCCTCCAGCTGGCTGCTGGCCCTGCCGCCCTGGGGCTAAAACCTCGTCTCACGCGGGCCTGGGCTCAGCTCGGCTCGTGCGCTCTTTGTGCTGTGCGCTGCCAGGTCCCAGACCGCTGCGCTGGTCCTTCCTGCAGGGCTGCTGGGCTGTCCTCAGCGGGAGGTTAGCTTCTCTGTGTTGTTCTGTGGGTGCTGGGGCTCCAGAAGTTGTTCAGAGTTCCCTTTTACATAGTTTGGGGGGAATCTGGGGGCAGAGAGGCTTGGACGAGCTGTTTCTACTCTGCCATCTTGGCTCCGATTGTAAAAATTCTTTACCAATTTTCCACTTCCCTCTTAATCTTGGTAACATTGGCTTTATGTGTACATAAGCTTTTCAATTTAATGTAATCAAAATTATCCATTTTGCATTTCATAATGCTCTGTAACTCTTGTTTTATCATGAGTTCTTCCCCTCTCCATAGATTTGACAAGTAAGCTACCCGTTGCTCTCCCAGATTGCTTGCAGTAACAGCCTTTATATCTAGATCATACACCCAATTTGATTTTATTTTGGTGTACAGTGTTAGATATTGGTCAGTGCCCAATTTCTGTTATACTGTTCCAGTTTCCCCAGCATTTTTTTTTCATATAGTGCATTCTTATCCCAAAAACTGAATTCTTGGGTTTATCATACAGTAGATTACTATAGTCATTGGCTGCTGAGTCTTGTGTATCCAATCTATTCCATTGATCTACTACTGTATTCCTCAGCCAGTACCAAGTAGTTTTGATGACTGCTGCTTTATAATACAGATTAAAATCTGGTATGGCTAGGCCACCTTCCCTAGCATTTCTTTTCATTGACTATCTTTATAATCTGGACCTACTGTTCTTCCAAATGAATTTTGCTACTATTTTGTCTAGCTCAACAAAGTAATTTTTTGGTAGACTGATTGATACGGTACTAAATATTTAATTTAATTTAGGCAAAATTATCATTTATATTATATCAGCTCTAGCCACCCATGAGCAATTGATGTTTTTCAAATTAGATAGATCTGACTTTATTTGTGTGAAAAGTGTTTTGTAATTGTGTTCATATAAGTCCTGGGTTTGTTTTGGCAAGTAGATTCCCAAATATTTTATAATGTCTGCAGTAACTTTAAATGGGATCTCTCTATCTCTTGCTGTTGGATTTCGTTAGGGATATATAGGAATGCTGAGGACTTATGTGGGTTTATTATATATCCTACAACATTGCAAAATTTGTTTATTATCTCAAGTATTTTTTTACTTGATTCTCTAGGATTCTCTAAGTATATCATCATTTCATCTGCAAAGAGTGATAGCTTAGTCTCTTCTTTGCCTGTTCCTTAAATTTCTTTTTCTTCTCTTATTGCTACTGCTAACATTCCTAGTACCAAATTGAAGAGAGGTGATAGTGGACATCCTTATTTCACCCTGATCTTTTTGGAAATGCTTCTAACTAATCCCCATTACATATAATACTTGCTGATGGCTTTAGACAGATGCTACTTATTATTTTAAGGAAGACTCCATTTATTCCTATACTTTCTAGTGTTTTTAATAGGAATAGGTATTGTATCTTGTCAAAAGCCTTTTCTGCATTTATTGATATAATCATATGGTTTTGCTCATTTTGTTGTGGATGTGAGCAATTATGCTGATAGTTTTCCTGATATTGAACTACCCTTGCATTCCTGGAATAAATCCTATGTCATCAAAGTGTACTATTCTCATGATGAGTTGCTATAGTCTTTTAGCTAATATTTTATTTAGAATTTTTACATCTATATTCATAAGGGAAATTGGTCTGTAATTTTCTTTCTCTGTTTTGTCTCTTCCCAATTTAGGTATCAGTACCATATTTATGTCATAAAAACAATTTGGAAGGACTCCTTCTTCAACAATTTTCCCAAATAGTTTGTAAAGTATTGGAGTCAATTTTTCTTTAAATGTTTGGTAGAATTCACTCGTGAAACCAGCTGGCCCTGGAGATTTTTTCCTATGGAGTTCACTGATGGTTTGCTCAATTTCTTTTTCTGAGATGGAGTTATTTAAGTAGTTTACTTCCTCTTCAGTTGGTCTGGGAAACTTATATTTTTGTAAATATTCATCCATTTGACTAAGATTGTCAAATTTATGTGCACAGAATTAGGCAAAATAATTCCTAATTATTGTTTTAATTTCCTCTTCATTGGAAGTAGATACACCTTTGCATTTTTGATACTCTTAATTTGTTTTTTCTTTCTTTATTTTTTAACATATTGACTAAAGGTCTGTCAATTTTACTGTTTTTTTAATAATACCAGCTCTTTGTATTATTTATTCAATATTTCTCTTAAATTCAATTTTATTAATCTCTCCTTTGGTTTTCATTATTTCTAAATTATTATTAAATTGCAGATTTTCAATTTGTTCTTTTTCTAGCTTTTTCAGTTGCATCCAATTTATTAACATCCATTTTTTTCTATTTTATTTATGTATGCATTCAGGGATATAAAACTTCCCCTAAAAACTGCTTTTGCTGTATACAACAAGTTTTGGTATATTGTCTCATTATTGCCATTCTCTTCAATGAAGTTATTTATTTATTCTATAATTTCTTGTTTGACCCACTCATTCTTTACAATTAAGTTATTGAGTTTCCAATTAGTTTTTAGTCTATGTTTCCATGGCCCTTTATTACATATAATTTTTATTGAATCAAGATCTGAGGATACATTTAATATTTCTGCCTTTCTGCACTGAATTGTGAGGTTTTTATGCCCTAGTACATGGTCAAATTTTGTATATGAAACATGTACCACTGAGAAGAAGGTATATTCCTTTTTATCCCCCATTCAATTTTCTCCAGAGGTCTACCATATCTATCTTCTCTAAGATAATATTTACCTCCTTAATTTCATTTTTGTTTATTTTGAGGTTAGATTTATCAAGCTCAGAGAAGGGAAGATTGAAGTCCCCTAGTAGTATGGTTTTGCTATCTATTTCTTCCTCTAACATCCTTAACTTCTCCTTTAGGAATTTGGATGCCATACCATTTGGTGTATAAATGTTTAGTAATGATATTACTTCATATTTAATGGTGCCTTAGAGCAGGATATAGTTCCTTCCTTATCTCTTTTAATTAGATCTATTTTTGGTTTTGGTTTGTCTGAGGTAAGGATTACTACTCCAGCCTTTTACCTTTACTCTGTATGTATCCCCGTTTCACATGTGTTTATTATAAACAATATATCGTAGGGTTATGTTTTTTTTTTTAAGCAATTGGGGTTAAGTAACTTGCTCAAGGTTACACGGCTAGTCATTATTTATGTGTGGGTGCTCATTTTCTGAGGCCAGATTTGATCTCGGGTCATCCCAAGTCCGAGGCCGGTGCTCTTACTCACTACGCCACCTAGCCGCCCCTTTTAGGGCAATTGGGGTTAAGTAACGCCCAAGGTCACACAGCTAGGTTTTTGTTTGTGTGGGTTAAGTGTCTGAGGCCGGCTCCGAACTCAGGTCCTTCTGACTCCAGGGCCAGCGCTCTACTCACTGCGCCACCTAGCCACCCCAGGGTTATGGCTTTTAATCCATTCTGTTATCTGCCTCCTTATTATGGGAGAGTTCATGCCATTCACATTCACAGTTATGATTACTATTTGTATCTTTCCCTCCATCCTATTTCCTCCCCTGTTTATATTTTTATTTTTCCCCCTTTTCTATTCCCCTCCTTGAGAATTTTCCTTTTGACTGCCACCTCCATCACTATTCCCTTCTTATCAGTCCCCCTGCCTTTTCCTAGCCTTGCCCCTTTCTACTCCTTCCCTCCCTTCTAAATATCCCCCTTTCATAGCCCTTCTCCCCTCCTACTGCCTGAAGGATATGAGAGATTTTTATACTTAATGTAGTATTTCATCCTAAAACAGAGATCTATGAGAACAGATCTCATGCAATGCTCCTCTCCCTCCCCTTTCCCTCTATTATAATAAGTTTTATGTCTCTTCTTGATAGAGTCCTATACTTAACTGAATATGTTATTCCCTCCTTGCACCAGAACCAATGAAGGAAAAGCTCATATGATGCTCATCTCCCTCTTTTCTTTCCCTCTTCTATAATGTTTTTATGTTTCTTTGTGTTGCATAATTTAGCCTTTTCTGCTTTCATTCTTTCTTCTTCTTCCACTGTAGTTCCTTTGCAGCCCTTAATAAGGCGTTTGTCATAATTTTATATAATTTATACCCACATCCTCTATTTATCTATAGCCCTTTTAGATGTCACCATAGGTATAGAATTCACGATATTAACAGTTTTCAGCTTCCCATATAGCGATGTAAATAGATTGCTTTTATTAAATAACAAGTTGTGTGTGTGTGTGTGTGTGTGTGTGTGTGTGTGTGTTTTACTATTTACCTTTCTATGTATCTCTTAAGTCTTGTAATTGGCGGTTGAATTTTTGTTTTAGCTCTCGCTTTTTCATCAGAAAGGTCTGGAAATCTGTTATATCATTGAATAACCATCTCCCTGCCTGGAAGAATATGTTCAGGTTTGCTGGATAAGTGGTCCTTGTTTGTAACCTGAGCTCTTTTGCCTTGTGAAAAATCATATTCTAGTTACTCCGATCTTTTAGTGTAGAAGCTGTCAGATCCTGTGTGATCCTCACGGTGGTTCTGTGATATTTGGATTGTTTCTTTCTGGCTGCTTGTAGTATTTTCTCCTTTACCTGATAGTTCTGGAATTTGGCCGCAACGTTTCACAGACTTTTCAATTTGGTATCTTTTTCAGCAGGTGAACTGTGGATTCTCTCTATTTTATACTCTGGTTCTAGGATCTCAGGGCAGATTTCCTTAATGAACTCTTAGAAGGCTCATTTTTTCTCATCATGATTTTCTGGTAGAACAATAATTACCAGATTATCTGTCCTGGATCTGTTTTCCAGGTCAACTATTTTTCCATTGAGATATTTTACCTCTTTTTCTACTTTTTCATTCTTGATGTTTTGTTTGACTGATTCATGGTGCCTCATAGAGTCATTAGCTTCAATTTGGTTGATTCTAATTTTTATTTTTTTAATTTTTATTTATTTTTACTTTTTGAAGGGCAATTGGGGTTAAGTGACTTGCCCAAGGCCACATTGGCTAATTTTTGTGTTAAGTGGCTGAAGCAGGATTTGAACTCAGGTCCTCCTGATTCCAGGGCCAGTGCTTTATTCACTGTACCACCAAGCCACTCCTTGATTCGAATTTTTAGTGAATTATTTTCCTCGGTTAGTTTTTGAAGCTCTTTTTCTATATGTTCAGATTTTGTTTTTAGTTCACTCATTTTTCTTTTTAAGGAGCTGTTTTCTTCATTGTTACGTTTTTCTAATTTCACAATTTTAATTTTAAAAGAATTGATTTTATCTTCTACCTCTCTCATTTGGTTTTCCCAAGTCTTTTTGAGCTCATCTAAGAATGCTTTCTGTGCTTGAGACCAGTCCATATTCTCTGTTGAGGCTTCAGCTGTGGGTGTGGAGTCAATACAGTCTCCTTCTGAATTTGGTTCCTCCCTCCCACAATAATAGGATTCTAGAGTCTTTGTCTTTGCAGTTTGTTTTTTACTCATTTTGAGGCAGGGCCTTAGACATGCCCTTCCTATAGGGTTTATAAGCCTTTACTGCTTAAAATTTTGCTCTGGGGCAATAATTACTGTGTTTTCAGGGTCAGAGGGGGGAATTGGAGGATCTTGGGTTCACTCTGCCATCCTGGTCCCTGGAAATTCAGATAGGGGCTTTTTAAATTTCCAGGCTGTGGGTTGGTAGTGCCAGAAGTAGCTGCTGCCACTGCCATTGGCCCTGCATTCGTCTCTTACCCAACTCCTTCAGATCCCAGTCCTGCAGTGATAGGCCTGGGAATGGCCCTTCAGGTTGGTGGATCAACTTGCTGTGACATTGACTAAGCCTCCTCTGGGCCTCTCAGCGCACCACATCTGTATTCATCTTTCTTTGAGGCAATTTGGCAATGGCACACATTCAAAACCAGAGGCATCCTTAGATGTAGGTGATTCTTGTCTTGGGGAAAGTGGGATCCAACTATTAATCTAAAGATGATATTCTGTCAATAACTGGTTGAAATTAGAAATTAAGAAATATCTTGAGAATAACTTAACAGTAGCTACTATTATATCTTAGTGTTTGTGTGTTATGGGAGAAGGATTTTTTGTAAACATTTTTAAAAAGACAAGAATAAACTTGTTGAATTTTTAGCTTGAAAATATATTTCTCTAAGTGGCTATACTTGTAAGAAAACTATTAATTTGTAATGTATTCTTTATATTATTATGGAAAAAAATTCATACTTAATATTTTCTTTGCCTTCAAAAAGTTCACATGATAATGGGAGAAACATCATATAAATATATACATGCAAAATATATACATGTGCATGCATATGCAAATACATACATATATATACATATATATATATATATATAATACATATGAAAGATAACCTTAAAGCAAGGACACTAGAAGCAGGGGTAAAAGGGTGATAATAAAGACCTCTAGAAAGAAATAGATTTAGGAGCATCTGGGTGGCACAATGTGTAGAGCACTGGCCCTGAAGTCAGAAAGACCTGAGTTCAAATCTGGCCTCAGAAACTTGACACACTTATTAGCCATATGACCTTGGGCAAGTCACTTAACTCCAATTGCTCTGTCCTCCCCATCCAAAAAAGCAAAAATAACAGATTTTTAGATAATTTTCTATAGAAGTCAAGGAAGTCAGTGGGCAGTGGCAAGGAAAGTTTTCCAAGGATGAGTTGTCAGACAGTTGTCAGCCAAGTGTTTTGTGCAAGGAATGGTGAAGACCAGTGTTACTGGATAATAATTGAGGATCATGTGAAGAAGAATAAAGTGTAAGAAAAGAAGGTAGGAAGGGGATGATTTTTCAAAGGCATTAAATGGGGTATTCTTGGAATATTTACATTTTTATTTGATTATATTGATCAGAATATAGAGCCAGGAGATTTTATTTAAATAAAAGGGTGACTTGGTCCAATCCATCTGGCAGCTAAGTGGAAGATAGTTGGCAGTTACAGAGAAGAGGAGGAAAAAAACCCAAAAGTTACTGAGATAGATGAGGGAAGAGGTGATTTGTTTACAAAGATTGGAGTTATTGGAGTAAAGAAAAGAGGGAATGTACAAGGGATGTTCAACACCTAATTATCTATTGCATATCTTAAACTGAAATTCTTGGAGATATCATAAACACAAAATGATCAACACTGAACTCATTATCTTTCTGCTAAAATTCTCCTTTCTTAAAACTTCTATTTATGTCAAGTGGACCACCATTTTTCTAGTCTCCTAGGTTTGTAGCCATTATTTTTTACCACTCATTTCCCCTCACCCCACATATCTCATCAGTTGTCAAATCATGCTATTTATAGTTTCACAACTCTCCCATCCCACATCTTCTCTCTGCTCCTTCAACTTACCATCTTAGTTCAGACTCTCATTGTCTATGACTTGTATCATTGCAACAACCTCCTGATTTGCCTTCCTGTCTCAAGTGTCTCATCTCTCCAATCCATCCTCCACCCAGCTGTCAAGGGAAACACTGACTGAAAATGGTGCTAACCTCCTCCATTGATTCTAGCGGCTTCTTTTTGTCTCTACTGTAAAATAAAACCTCCTCTTTTAAACTTTTAAAACAAAATGCCTTCAGTATGTTGTATAAGCAAATTATTGAAAAATTCCCATTAAACAAAGGTAAGCTACATTTTAGCATCCTATTTACTAGGAACCCAAAGATTGAAAGTCCTCCAACAAACTGGCCATGATCTGTGCCTCCTGTCTTATTGGGCAATAACTTACCCATATTATCTGTCATCCAACCTACAGATCTGTTTTTCACAAGGGACACATCATCTCCCATATCTCCGCCTTTCTTGCACTGAGCATCCTTCACACCTGGGATGGACTCCTTCCTTATCTTGACATTACAGAGTCCCTCTCTTACTTTAAAATACAACTCAGGTACCATCTCCTTATTTTGTTCTAGTCACTATACCAGAATACAAATACAAAATTGAATCTGTTCCTATCCTCAAGGAGTTTATGTTCTATTGGAGTAGCTGACCATTTGCATACATAGTTTTTAAAGTGACAATGAAAGAAAATATATTGAATACTTACTATGTTCTAATCATTCTATTGGACATTAGGATAAAATAGAAAAAATGAAACAAAAGAAAACAAAGCAAAACATGATAGTGTCCATTCTTAAGGACTTCACATAACGAGAGAAAGTAAGATATAAGTTTCATAATCAAGTTTCATCATCAAAGGTCCAATAATCTCAGGGTATAAAAGCAAGACAAATAGGATTGCACCATTTTAGGAATTACTTTTATGACTGAAACCACATTTATTTCTATTACTGAACTATTTGATTTTGTCAAAGACAAAAATCTCTCCACATGTCCTCTCTCAAGTCCTCATACCTAGCTTTTGCTTGCAAGTCCAACTACAATTCCAGTCCTTATTATTCTGTCCTTATTCTGCCTTGAGTATTGCTTCTGACCATTCTTTCTTTTAAAATGTCTGTCACACCAGATTAAACTGAAGACTGCTTTGGAAAAAAAAGCCAAGTTACCTTTGAAGGGGATTGGGTTGGTAAAGGTTGTCAATGATGTTGCTTTTTCAAGAATCTGGCTTGAAATATCCAGGTGATGGCCATCACAGTCACTAGCAAATGAAGGTTCATTTGTGTACTTCCAGGTGTCTCTATAGAAATAGATATAAGAAGTGTCATAAAATGTTTATTATTTGAGTACCATGAATGCACTTTTGAGAAGGCTTAACTGCTATTTTTATTTTTGTAGGGGACAAACATTTAACTACATGTTCAGTTTAATATAAATGTTTATGCTCTCAATATGTTCCAAATGTAAACTCACTGGAACATCCTCAGTGAGCAAGGATTGGGATATATTTCAATGTGCTATTTGATAATAATTTAGAGTTTTCTTTCCAATTCTAGTATTTGAATTATCATGAAGATATTTAACAAGAAAAAGAAATGAGGTGTGTGTGGGGGTGTTCTTAAGTGCATTTTAATTCCTTTGAACATTTAGTTATATTATGCTTACTAATAAGTAAAATTAATTAGAAAGTTAAAACCAAATAAGCTCCTCTTCCAAATGAAAGGCCCAGGTATTCATTCAAGAGGAAACACGTGGCTTGAATTGTTGCCTCCTATACTATTATGGCACCTTTTTCTGAACAGCACTCTATGCTTTTGAAACAGTTACTCCTTCATTTCTAGGCTAATTCTAATTAAGGTTGCAGTAAAATTGAGGGCAGCAACCTGCCATTTACCATTCATCCTAATGGACAAAGAACCTGCGTGAATCACATTTACTGTCAGCTATTAGATTATACCCACCTACCTCAAATGACTCCCGGCTCAGAGAAAGTCTACTAAAAAGGCATTTACTGAGCTTAAGTCACAGTGTTTAACACACAAGGACTTTGATTTACAGAGTCTACTTAAAGATAAGAGTCATCTCCTGGAAAGGTGAATGCAGGTTGCAAAGCTGAATTTTTCCTACACCTAGCTGGTCTGTAATAGTTTATTTCTCTTTCTGAACTTTATTTCAGTGAGAAGTACATTCACAGATGTAATGCCATTATTTCCTTGGGGAGCATTCCCTCTCCTTGCTTAGAGATAGGATAGGATAGAGTTAGAAACTTGCCCTGTGATTTCATTGCTATCTAGATGAATTAACTATCTCTACCAATTGAAGTTGGCAGCTTTTAATACTAATAGCTTTTATATAGCACTATAAGTAATGCAAAGTACTGCCTATAAATTATCTCATTTGATCCTCACAAAAACTTTAGGAGGGAAATATTATTATATCCATTTTACAGATGAGAAAGCTAAGACTAGGGGATAGTAAGCAACTTGTCCAGGGTAATACATCTCGTAAATGACTGAAGTAGGGCCTGAATTCTGGTCTTCCTAAGTTCAAATCCAATGCTCTGCTACATCACATTTCCCTTTACAATCCGATTTCGGGACTTTTCTAATTTACTGAGTGATAATTCCATTCAGTATGTGACTAAGTCAGGACTTGAACACAGGATTCTTTGAAGCTAGATCTTTATACATGATATCTACCTTCCATGATACAGGGCATAATATTATGATCTTATCCGATTATTTTTGATAAGATCATACATCTAGAGCTGGAAGGGACCTCAGAAAGCATCTAGTCTAATCTCCTAATTTTAGAGATGGGGACTCTAAGTCACAAGGAAGTTGTGACATATCCAGCGTATTGTAGGGAGAATGCATTAGAAGTATAATACAATCATGCATCCTCTGACTCCAAACAAGTAGTGATCTTTCCAAATCATTATGTTTAAAAAGTTTGGAAATCATTGCCAAAAACTTATCAGTTGTGACTAAATTGGGGTGGCTGTGGATCTTCCCTAATGCACTAAACTTTTGGGGTCATATACCTACAGTATTTGTGCTTCTTTTTCCAAAAGGAGAAACAGCTAAATTTAGCACTTTGTAATCATTAGTGAAAATAGGAGGCTATGAGGTCAGAGCATTTTACCTTCATCATCTTAGACACCAAGTCAAAGGAGAGGAAGGTTCTTCCATCAATGAAGATTCACAACTTATATGCCTATGCCCTGAGGGTTTAAGGGATTTGTCCAGTCTTATACAGTCAGCATATGCCAGACAAGGCAGAGAAGGGTCTTGCATGTAGACCCCATTTCTCTCAGTTTTGTTTTCCCCATCTGCAGATTAGGGATTTTCTGATATCTCCTGCGGACTCTATTTCCCAGGATCATGTCCTTGGTTTACCAATCCTAAGGCCTGGAGAGTTAAATTTTTTTCTCAGAGTCTTATAGTTAGTAGTTACCAGTGGCTGGACTTGAACACAGGTCTTCATTTCAAGTTACCTCACATTGTTCTTTATATATAATTTATTCAGTAATTCTCCATTGTTGGAAATTATGTGGTTTTATGGATATAAGAAATCTCTCTTTTTTTGCTTTTGTTTTATTAAAGGTGAGATAAAACTAGGTCCTTTTTGTGATCTTTTGGTGGCAGTCTTAGCAATGGAAACAGTAGGCCAAAAAAGGCAGTTTTATCACTTTAATAACATATCATTTATATAGTATATGCATGCATGTGTGTATATATATATATATATATATATGTATGAACACATATATATCTTGATCCAGTATGAAATAGTAACAAAAATGCAATTATATGTTTATTTCCTCATCAACACTGGATTTTCAAATTTTTTTTGGGTTGCTGTTAGTACTATTTTTCCATCCTAGTACTCATAAGGTGGTATCTTCATCTGCATTTCTCTATTTTATCCCTGCACCTATAATCTGATCAGAGTCTTTATTTTTCTTTAATTGATAAGACTTATTACATTGCTTTATTACTATATAAAACTATCCTTTGAATTCTGTTTAGAAATTCTTCGTCATACTCAAGTATTTATAAAGGAGGATTCTATGTATGAGTACTTCATGCATTATATTTATGTCAATATCCATCAATTATCTTGGACTATAGTGTCCTTTCTTCTCTTTATCTTAGTTTTATTGAAGAATTAACCCCATCTATCGATATACACACATACATATGTATATATGTATGTGTATATATATCTATACCTACATATCTATATGTATATATATCTACATATATCTATATATCTTTGTCTATATATCTATATATCTTTATATATCTTAGAGAAGGAGTCAGGTTCCCTCCCCTGTTCTGAACTATATAGCATAGCAATTGCATGTTTCTTTTTTTTTAATTTACCAATCCATCTAATACCCAAGTCTTTTCATTGGGATCCTCTTTAGAGACGTTGTGTAACAGAATTAGTCAGGTTGGACTCTTTGTTTCATTAATCCTGCTGTTTTCTATTTACACAGATAAATCTTCCATAGGTTTTAGGTTTTCAAGGTTATTACACTAGAACTTTAGAATAATCTGTGAATTATTTTATTGATTTATTTTACCTTTTTCTTTTGCAGTGTATTCTCTCTTTTCTAATTTTGGAGATACCATTGATTTACATTTTTGTTTTGCATTTGTTAATTATCAGTTTTCTAGGCTTTTAAAGTTTCCTTTTTATACTTTCAATGTTTTTTCTTTCTTATTAACAATTAAATCTATTGGGGCGGCTAGGTGGCGCAGTAAGTAAGAGCGTCAGCCTCGGAGTTGGGATGACCCGAGATCGAATCCGGCCTCAGAAAATGAGCACCCACACATAAATAATGACTAGCCATGTAACCTTGATCAAGTTACTTAACCCCAATTGCTAAAAAACAAAAACAAAAACAGAAACAATTAAATCTATTGGTTTTCTTTCAATGACTATTTTTTCCTATTTTTTCTACTGCTTTGTTATGCTTCTAAGCTTCTCAGGCACACATGGTCAATTTTCTAATTTTCCCTCATATAATTAATGTATTTAACACTTTGAATTTGGTACTGACAATATTGTTTTGCTAATACCATAAATTTTTGAAAAATTATATCTGTACACATAGTTTCTTCTTTGATATTGCAAGTGGCCAGAAAGAAACAATTGAAACATTGGGGAGTCACAATCAAGATCTCATAGGATTTAGCAGCTGCAACATTAAAAGGTCAGAGGTCATTGAATATATATTCCAAAAGACAAAGGAGCTAGGATTACAAACAAGAACCATCTACCTGGAAGAACTAAACATAATACTTCAGGGGAAAATGGTTATTTAATGAAATAGAAGGATTTCAAGCTTTCATAAGGAGAAAACTAGAACTGAACAATAACAACAACAAAAAATTGATCTCCAATATCAAGATCCAAGAAAAGCCTAAAAAGTTAAAATGGGAAATGAAAATAGGATTCAAAATAGTTGAACTGTTTACATCCCTATCTGGAAAGATGATACTTCTAATTCAGGTTTTTCTTTGTTAAAACTAATTTATTTACTTTTAGTTTATAACATTCAGTTCTACAATCCCTTGAACTTCAGATTTTCTGCTTACTTCCCTCCCCCCCTCCTTCCCATGGCAGCATACCATCTGATGTAGGTTCTACAAACACCTTCAGATTAAATATTAGATACTTGTAATTCTTAAAAATTGTACTAGTGATAGTACAAGTAGAAGGAAGAACGACAGATGGACAGACAGACAGACAGGTAGTAGAGGTATAAGCTGAATTTAAGAAAATGACATAAAATAATTAAGAGATGAGAAAAAAGGAGTACACTGGTCACAGAAGGAAGGGAGAGGTAGAATGGGGTAAATTGTTTCACATGAAGAGGGGCCAAAAAATCTATTACAGTGGAGAGAAAGATGGGAGGGTGGATAAAGGGCATGACTTAAACCTTACTCTCACAGGTATTGGCTCAAAAAGGGAATAATAAACACAATTAGCTGAATATATAAATCTATCTTTCCTGACAGGCAAGTGGGAGGGGAAGAGATTAAGTAAAATTGTGCCTATGCGTGTGTATGTGTATAGGAGACTGAGAGAAGAGAGGGTCCAACAGGGAGGTGGTGCATATAAGCTAAACACTATCAAGGAGAGAAATGGTGAAAGGAAAGAGCAGAGAAATGGGAGCAAAATAGGATGGAGGGAACTACATGTAGTAATTACAGGTGAAAATGGGAATGGAAAGAACTCTCCCATAAAATGAAAGAGGATAACAGAGTGGATGAAAACTCAAATCTTACAACATGTAGATTACAAGAAACACACTTGAAACAGAGACACACACAGAATAAAAGTAAGGGGCTGGAGGAGAATCTATTATGCTTCAGTTGAAGTATAAAAACAAACTGGGGAAGTAATTCTTATTTCAAAGAGAAAAAAAAACAGAAATAGACCAAATTAAAAGAGATAAGAAAGGAAACTATATCGTTATTAAAAGGTACCATAGACAATGAAGCACCAGGTGGTATAGCATCCAAATTCTTAAAGGAGAAGTTAAGTGAGTGTAAAAGCAAGCAAAGTAGGATATTTTTTTTGCTGTTTTTCTGGATTGAGTTTTAGCCAATCAAGTGCCTTTGACTACGTCCTGCCTCTGATTGAATGAAGAGTCTTTGATTTGAAACACTATATATTGTATTCCTTGGAGGGAGAAGACAGAATAAAGAGAGGAGCAGAGCTGTGAGAAGCTAGTATGAATAAGCTAGGAGAACTTGTTTGTTGGGAGGCCTAACAGAAAAAAAAAAAGTTCATGATGCTGGCACTCTGTTTTTCTGTGTTGATTCCTCAGACAGAAGTACTGTTTATTGGTCTTGATTAGTGAACTGAGTTGAAGAGCTGAGATCCATCCATGGGAAGGAGGCTTAGCTTCAACCCCTTTTAAGAGCTGTTAAAGTGAATTGAGATGATGGTCATGGTAATGTATATAAATATTGTTGTAACCTTGTTAAGCTTCGTTTTCCTACAGACAGAAACTGCAGGCAGGAGCCCTTACAGCCTGATGTTGGGCAGCAGTTCGGGGTGCAGGAGTTCCTGTAAGCTGAGATATAGAGGAGCAGAGAACTGCCTACGTGTGTGAATATAGGCACGAGTTGGGAGTGGTCAGCCCACAAAGGAAGAACCATGGGGTTTGGGAGTCATTCTCAAGTCAAGAAGAGAGAGGACTTTACTTGGACATTGCATTGACTGAGGAGATTGTGACTTACTGTGACCTAGGGATGGATGGTGATTGTATTTTCTGCTATGCCTTAAGAATATGTTGTACTAGGGGACAAAGTCTAGGACCCCCTAATTGTGTAAACAAGTATTTTGGGGAATGATATTGAATGCAATGTCATGTCTATGTGGCATATGATATACTGAGTGTCTATATGTATGTGTATTGTGTCTATGTGTGTGTGTGTGTTCATATGTATGTGTATGTGTGTGTTTTGCTTAAGGATATTGCTATGAATGTTATGCTTTATTGAACAATGTTTACTGTGTTGCTGAATAAATAGAGATATGCAATATGCAAATAGACCCTTAAAATTATTCACAACAGCATTCCTCAGGTGCACTGCCATGATTGGCATTACATTGAGTTACAGGTTCATGACCAAACAAGAGATAGTTAGCATTTATGAAATGTAAAATAGATAATTTGGATTATATTAAATAAAGAAATCTTTTTGCATAAACAAAGCAATGCAACCAAGATTAAAAGGAAAGCAGAGAAACAATCTTAACAGCAAGTGTCTCTGATAAATGCCTCATTTCTCAAATATATCAAGAACTAATTCAAATTCAGAAAAATGCAAGACATTCCCCAACTGATAAATGGTCAAAAGATAAGAACAGGCAGTTTTTAGATGAAGAAATCAAAGCTAGCTAAAGACATAGAAAAAGATAGTAAAATCACTTTTAAATAAATACATGTAAATTTAAACAACTCTGAGGTATCACCTCATACCTATCAGATTGGCTAGTATGCCAGAAAAATTAAATTTTAAATGTTTGAGAGTGATACTAATGCACTACTGCTAGAATTGAGAACTGAAACAACCACTCTAGAGAGCAATTTGGAACTATGTTCAAAGGGCTATAAAACTGTGCCTACTGTCTGATCTAGAAATAGCTCTACTAGGTCTATATCCCAAAGGGATCATAAAAAAAAAAGGAAAAAAAAGATCAACAAGCACAAAAATATTTATGCAGACTTTTTCATGGTGGCAAAATATTGGAAAATTAGGGGATGCCTATCAATTGGGAAATGACTAAATAAGCTGTAGTTTATGAATGTAATGAAATTTTATCATGCAATAAAAAATGATGAACAGGTAGATGTCAGAAAACACTGCAAAGACTTGCACACAAACTGATGTAAAGTAAAATGAACAGAACCAGGAAAATATTTATATATAGTATCAACATCATTGGATGATGGGTAACTATGAATGACTCAGCTCTTCTCAGCCACACAATGATCCAAGACAAGCACAAAGAACTCCTGAAGGAGGATCCATAGCCAGATAAAGAACTGATGGACTCCAAATGCAGATCAAACATGCTTTTTTTCCACTTAATTTTTTTTTTTTGTTTTGATCTGTTTCTTCTTTCACAACTGTGAATAATATGGAAATATGTTTTACATAATAGCACAAGTACAGCCTATATCAAATTGCTTACCATTTTGGGGAGGGAGAAAATTTGGAACTCTGTATCTTGCAAAAATGAATGCTAAAATTGTCTTGAAATGTACTTAGGGAAAAATGAAATACTATAAAAAAGAAAAAAAGTTGTTTAACTTTTCTTGTCCTCAATTTCCTATCTGAAGAGAAAAAAGGAGTTTGATTAAAGGCCCTCAAATGTAACTTTAACCTGTAAATCTATGGACATTCTCATATTTGTATGTTAAAATCTCCCAGTATTTTAAAATGTCCATGTCTTCTTGCAAGGTTTATTTGCTTTGCTTTGTATTTGAGACTGGTATATTTTCATTTCGTGCATAACCTTTACTATAATGTGACATCCTTCCTTATCTTTTAACATTTTTTTGGTTTAAATTCAGTTTTGTCCAATGTCATTAGTTCCATTCCTCCATTCTACGATTTCAGAGTAGTATGATAAATACCATATCAGACTTATTTTTAAAAAATATATTTAGATGAGAAATTCTTGAAGATTCTGTATCATTAACCCATTAACAGTATAGTGAAGCCTATTGGTTTTATTTTATTAGTAGTAGTAGTAAAATAGT
Organism: Gymnobelideus leadbeateri; assembly: GCA_011680675.1. NCBI lineage: Eukaryota > Metazoa > Chordata > Mammalia > Diprotodontia > Petauridae > Gymnobelideus > Gymnobelideus leadbeateri. Next base: position 72,463 of record WOXC01001026.1, read on the forward strand.
AAAAATTAGTAAATTTAGTAAGAAATACTAAAAATAGTAAAAATAATGACATGATAAATTTCAGTTAGAGTGAAGTGAAAAGTTTTGTTTCTGTTAGAGTTTAGTGGAAATAAATATTTATTTGTTTTTCCATCCAAGCTCATGGACCCCCTTATGGGAATAAATGAACCTCAGCTTAAGAACTCCTGACTTACATCTCTCTAGATTAAATGTGTTACTTGCAAACAAAGTGTTATTAAATTCTGCCTTTTAATCTAAAATGAATTTCACTTAAAGATATTTTGTTGTTTACATTTTAGCTGTTCATCGTTGAAGTAATAAGCATTTACTAAATGCCTCATATACCAATGTACTGTGACACACTGGACAAACTAAACTATGATTAATGTTTTGTTACTGTTGTCAAGTTTGTTTTATTTTACTTATTTCTGCCTTTTACTTATGTGTATGCAGATTTGTTTATTAAAGATTGGATATTTCTTTCTTGCCCAGTAACTAGAAACAAAATCCCATTACTGGATTTTTCTTTTCCTTTCTTCCCCTTCCTTCCTTTCTCTGTCTTCTTTCTTTTTGTTTATCTCCCTTTCTCTTCTTTCTCTCTTCCTTCTCCTTTCTCTCTCTTTTTTCTTTCTCAAAAAATGTTTAGTGATTTAAGCCAAAATAATATTCTGAAACATTTCCTGTCTTGTTAGCAAATATGTTACCTATTATCTTTCATGGACGTATAAATTTTGTTAGGAGGTTTATTTATTGTTAAAAACAAAACAAAACAAAAAAAAACACTTCCTTGAATTGGATTGTATCCCAGTAAACTTTTTAGATCCTCCTTTTCTCTTAAATATCCAGCTTCTGTCTTCAAAAAGCAGGCTAAGTTTTGCTGGGTTGATAATTCTAATTTCATAATTCATGCTTCTTAACTATGTTTAAAGTATATTTTAATTTCTGTTGTATTTTTTTGTCCTTCCTGAAAAGTTCACTTTGGTCCTAACTATAGTTCCTTGTTAAGTGATTTCTCACCTTCTGACACTTTCTAGTGTTTCTTTCTTGTCTTGATAGCACTGAAACTTAATTATGTTGTGTCTAGGCATGTTAAGTTTTGGGTCCTTCTAAATTCTATTCAAATTTCCTTAGATAACTGTTTTTCCAGTTTTGAAATTTTTTCTTTGATAGTTTCCGGTAATGTAACATTGTAAATATTCTGTATTTCTAAGCTAATATTTCTAAATTCCCTGAGTTGTCAGCAATCATTTTGTTTAGGTCTATCACATGGCTCTGTATCTTTTCTCACAGTTCAGGTTTTGTTGTTGTTTTTATATATGTGTTGTTGCTCTGAATTGTGTGCAATTCTATTTTTTACTACTGTGAGTCTATCGTTCATGGTTTCCAGGGATGTTTTTTTTTTCTTCAAGTTTTCTATTGTATTCTTTATATTGGTTATGAGAAATTGAAGGTCCTTTAGGGCAGAGCTTGTCTGACTTTTGTATTTGTACTCTCACTCCCTAGTACAGTACTCAGTATGTAGTAAATGCTAAGTCAACACATTTGATCTTCTTGATTACTTTTATTTCATTCTTCTGCTTCCCCTTAATTTAAAAACTCTATTTCCTCTTATCATATTATTATAATTATAATTTTATGCTATTATTTGGTTTTGTGATTTTCTTAGTAATAAAAGTTTTTACTTAGCTTGATTTAATAGTCCATGTATCCATTTAAGGACATGTTTCCTAGGATATTTTCTATGGGTTCTTTTTCTGCCTCCCTTAATGTTGGTAGCTTAACTGATTCTTTAATCTATGGTATTTTAAAAATCCAATTACCACCAATCAACATTTCATTTATATTAAATTTTAATTGTTTTATATTTTCTAGTTGTAGTATAAAATATTATGTAGTGATAGTGTATATTCAGTATGTTATTTAGCTATTTCTTTCATCTTGGTGTTTCTCTTCTTGAGGAATATTTTTTGGGGGGATATTTTTAAGAAGCATCTTGAGGCACTTACTATATGCCAGGTACTATGCTGAGGGATAGACAAATATTTCATATGATCCTAACAACACTATTACAATAAGACTACATAGGTGCTAGTTGTATCCCCATTTTACTGTTGAGGAAACCGACAAATCAAGGTTAATGAATTTGCCCAAGATCACACAGCTCAGTAGACATCTCAGATCTCATTCAAACTTACTCTTCCTGGTTTCTGGCTCAGTGCTCTATCTATTGCACCCCCAACAACTGCAAGTCTCTGTTGTATGTTTAAGGAATTTGGCTTCCTTCTATCCCTCTCAAATTTCTTGGATAAATCCACAGTGGAGCTATAACTAAGGTGGGTCTATCTAAGCTTTCCTGAAGATCTCAATATTCACTTCCCTTCCACTAACATCTTTCTATAATGATTTAGAGGTTACTATACCTAAAATTCCCAGAGACCATAGCCTCCATCCTCCTTTTTCTTCTTGGCCTTCTCCAAACAGAGCAACACTATTCCTCCTCCTGGATCCATGAAAAGAATCAACTCTCTTTTTTACCTCTCTACAAGGGTCACACCTCTTCCTCTAATCAGACAAGGCGGGGGGGGGGGAGCATAGAGGATGTTTCAGCCCTTCTTCCACATGGACTGCAATTTGAACTGTCTTCTGTACCACCATTGATGCTACAACCCTCCCTCACCTTCCCCTGGTCAAAGTTTGTCTACTGAAGGCTCTGATCCCCACCAATACCATCTGCATAAACTTTTGTCAAATACATGTGCATCTCAGTCTTGATAAACTGGACATTGTTCCTGTTTAGGAGTTCTCTGACCTAAGTTACCATAGCAAAACACTACTTTGTAACTTTGTACAAAGCACACACTTAAGCACAAGTCAAGACATCACCCATGATGTCATTGATAATCTTTGAAAACAAAGGATTAACAAAACAGCATTTTCCCCATCAGTTCTCTCCCTCTAAAAAGCTGGGACAAGAATTGTCACGAATTGAGTGTTGAATTTAGAATCAGGAAGACTTGAATTTAAATTTGACCTAAAATGCTTACTAGCAGTCTGACTTTGAGGAAGGCACTTACCCTCTCAGGCTCAGTTTTCATCTGTAAACTGGGGAAAATAATAATACCTACATTGTAAGGATAAAACAACATAATAGTAAAGTACTTTAAAAACCATAGAGTACTATTTAAGTGTTAATGAGGAATTAATACTATTATATTATTGACGTTTTATTCTGGTGTTCCATCGTTACAACTGATTTTGTTTCCCTCCCATATATTCTTACCTCCTACTTTAAAAGGGGTAGAAAATATTGATTTAATTTCGTGAAAAACTTTTTTTCTCTTTTCAGTACAAGCATGGAATATGTTATTTTGAAATCCTACAAATGATTGGCCTTACTATAGATGAAATAAAATGAAGATGAGAAATTGCTAAGTCAGTGAATAATGGAAACAATTAGATTATTTGGATATGGTTAAAGTTGGAAAGAGTATACATTAGATTAAAATAAATGTTATTTTATATATCATTTAAAATAGGCCATCAAAAAGATATATGTGAACCAATGAATTAATGATAATGCATTTATTTACCAGTTATTATGAGCCAGGCACCATGTGGAGTGTGTGGAAGACACAAATATAAGAAAGCAAGAAAGTTTCTGCCTTCAGGGAATTTACATAATCATGGACAATAATACATAAAAGGGATCTAAAAGCTGCATAGTTACAGCATATTTGGGGAGTAATGTGGAAACTTAAAGGCAAGTTAAGGCTAAATGCTCACTTATCAGAGGTTATCATCCTAGAAGTGAGCAACCCAAAGGCATAGTCCAAGTTGCCCAAGGGAAGGGGACAAAACAGATGAGGAGGATATTTGGTGTGTGTGTGGGGCAGGGGGGAGAGAATTTAGAAGTGAATGACATAATCAAAGTTCAGTTCTGGCCCAGCATTGTAATTTACATTGTCTCATTGATTGTTGTCTAGTCAGACTTGATTGCTGACCTGAAGAAGTCTCTTCTTCCAAAATGGCATATAGACTGAGAGCCTGCCTCTATAATGGTCTTTGATCTAAGAAAGAGATGGCCAAATGGCCATCATTATATTTAAATACCCAGAAATTACGTCTCTTGAACTTTTTAAATGCCAAAAATTCAGAAAAAAAGATGATAGCAAGATGAAAATGCCCTCCCCAACATAGTAAAATCACTTCTTGTCATACAACCCATGTCTTTTGTCCTAAATTTTTTGTTCTTTGAGAAAGCACTATTTCAATATGCATTTGAATCATAAATAGTTTATCTTCCTATTAAGAGTTCAGCCAAAATTTGAGTCAATCAACTAAAAATTTTTAGTGGTTGATGTATTAGAAAGCAAAAATAAAAACAATGAATGTAACCAGAAAGGAAGTATATTCTTTATTTATACATTCTATCCCCATATAAAGTCTCTATGGAAGCAAACACTAGAATAAAAGATAAAAAGTTATTTCCATTATAAAACTATTACTGCTAATTCATTAAGGAAAGACAAATACCCCTATGAGTATTTTTTTTAAAACAAGAAGGCTTTTTTCTCCATCCCAGCAGGTGGTGAGGAGAAATATGAAGTCAATCCCTTCAGCACTGAATCAAAGACCCAAAATACATATCCTGGTTTATTTTTTTAAAGGAACTCCCTCAGGTCTATTTCTTTCAATATTAAAGTTCTATAGTTCTAAAATTTAAATTATTTATTCAATGAAATTCATCCTGTCATGGCCCTCCTAAAGAAAGAATGAAAGTGAAATAAACCTGAAAGAAGGTGGAGAAGCACTTTGATATAACCCTGTCCCAAAGCCTATTGGTATGGTATTCTAGCAGACAGACACATTCCCAGACTTTTCTCTCCCCACCCTTCTCCAGGGGAGACTTTGATTTCTTACAGATTGGGAAGCAGAAGGTTGGGACCTGAGTCAACCACACTACTTTCCTCAGATGGAATACTAGAATGGTGGTCCTTGTCCCAACCTTCTGCTTCCCATCCTGGCAGTAATTAAAGTATTCCTTGGAGAAGGGTTACAGAAGAAGAAAGTAGGACTATATATCTATCTGGTTCCTTAAATGCTGTTTATCTAAGGGATACAATTGGATTCTATCCAATTTTGGCAGGAAGAAGGACCACAGGATATATAAGCCTTGATTCCTTTTCTATTCAATACTAATTCCACAATAAGCATATATAGAGAATAATGAAAAAGCAAATTTATAAAAATCATATCAAAATAGCAATCAGAATTTATAAAAGGGAGACAGAGTGAAAGAACTCTCCCACTGATAGCACAATAACTCAGCTCAACCAAGAGAGAAGGGCATGAATCTTAACCAAGGGGAAACTACATGAAATCTTTAAAGTATCAACCTGAAAATAGGGACGTGATGGAGATTTCACACTCCTCTCATTTCTTCCCAATGTCTTTTCTTTCAGCAATCTGAAGTAGGGTTTTTTCCTCCTGAAATTAGAAGCCAGGAATATCTGAATGATGAGTCTTCAAAAGGGAACTGGTGAGGGCAAAGGATATGTCACTTCTCACCAACATTTTCTTGTGGGGCAGAGACTCCTTTCTACCATGGGAATTTAGGACAATTTATATTGAAAACTTGGAAGAATAGCCAATCATGGAAGGTCCTATTCAGATAATGATCTTAAATTAGAGATTATAGACTGGAAAGTAACCTTAGAGGTCCTCTAGTTTATCTTTCTTGTTTTATAGATGAGGAAATTGAGGCTCACGAAGGTTAAGTGATTTGTCAAGAAAATATGGTTAATATGAAGAGAAATATGCTCTAGAATAAAATTATAGGCCAGTATTCAAATTCACAACTCCAAATCCAACCATCTTTTCCACTGTATAATGAATGGTTTTTATAAATAGTGCTGAAATATATTAAATAAAATTGAATAGACTTAGGATCACAAGGGTTTATATATATATATATATATATATATATATATATATATATATATATTTTGTTTGCTTTGTTTTTGGACTTCTGGAACATGGAATCAACAATGGAGGACTAGACATTTTCTCTGATTACCCTGAGCTTTTAAGCTTATCCCAAACAGAAATTATGTGCCAAAAATAAAGCAACTTTAATTGTCTCCATGAATTAGGACATCCAGAGTCCAAAATAAAATAATATCGTAAACAAAAACAAACCCATAAATTGACTTCTACACTGGAATCACTCAGTAATTCTCCCTCTCCCCAATGCCCACACTTCCCATGCTATTGGAATCAAGTTTTTAGTTGACATAATGATCCAAGCAGAGAACCCAGGCCCAGTGCCAACCCCAGTCTCAGCTCCTTCTCTCCAATGACATGGAAATTCCAGGTCCAGGACTGAAAATCTGCTCCTCAGTATTCCAATGTCCAAGTCTTACTGGAATCCAAAAAGATGGTGAGAAATAGCATTACAGCAATATTCCAGGGACAGAAGTTTGCTTTGGTGTTTGGGACAGAGGCATAGGGCTACTGTGTGAGTGTGTATTTGGAGGGGATGGTACAAATATTCCACTAAGCCTAGGAGAAAGAACTCAGCATCTAGCTGGGACCAGTTTTGTTCCTCCCCCCACCCCCCCACAAGCCTCTTGAGTCAGAGACCTAGGCATATTATCCTTGAACTTCTCATATTTGGAGGAGGTTGAGACATTTTGAGATCTAGCTCCAAGGAAAACATCAGATGAGAGAGAGTCACACAGTGAAAAAAAGGGGAAAATAGGGGAAAATGAAATTATCAAAGATCTCAGGAAGAAGAAAACTTAATGATCCTAAATTTAAGTAGGTAAATTACCTAGGAGAAACATCATCATCAAAAAGAAATTTTAACTCCAGATGTAGTAAATGAGTTAAAAAATCTATGAATATATGCTAAACAAAGGAAAATGATCTAATGAGAATAAAGGGCATGTAGATCTTGAGGAACAATAAAATACTGTTTATGAGTCATTAAAAAAAGAAATTTAAATTTTGAAAACAGTATTTATACTTTGCACAGAAAAAATAAACAACAAATTAGAAAAAAAGAAACTGTTATCTACAAAGGCAATCATCACCAAAGAAAGAAAAGAGGGAACTCTGTTTAGAGGGAAACAGAATGGTATAGTGGAAAACATTTTAAATTTGGAATCTCGGCTCAAATTCTACCTAAGTGGTACAGTAGATACAACAATGTACTTGGAATCAGGAAAACTTGATTTCACATCGAGTGAAGCAGTATATGACAATGTAGGGCAAAGGAGAATATGGGAGTTAAAAGACCTCGGTTTAAATCCTGGCTCTTCCATTTACAAACTTTGTGTCTTTGAACAAGTCTGATAACTTCTCTGAACTCAGATGTTCATCTGTAAAATGGTTGGGGATCTGGGGTGTTGGACCAGATTGCCTTCAACACCATTTCCTGCTTGAAATTCATGGTCCTCTTATTTTCAAGGACAATTTCAACCAACTAACATGGCATTGGAAAGATCCTAGAAACAAGGGGGAGTGGAGCCAAGATGGCAGCATAGAAGCAGGAAAACTCTCTGTGCTTCCCCTATAACCACCTCAAATACCTATAAAAATGAATGTAAACAAACTTTAGGGCTACAGAACCCACAAAGTGACAGAGAGAAACAAATCTCTTGCTGAAGACAGCCCAGCAGGCAGACAGGAAGGGTTTATTGCAGGATGTTGGGAACAGAGCTCAGCCCCACATGAGCCTGGGGTTTTAGCCTCAGGGTGGCCTCAACTACCTGAAACTAAAGGGACATTAGGAGAGTAGATAACCACCAGCTGTGGTGGTTTCCAGAATTATTAACCCATAAATGCCAAAGACAAACTGAGAGGTCTGTGTAGACTTTGGGAATGGGAAGTCCAGGAGTGTGGTCTGGCCTTAGCCCCAGGAGGGAGAAGTGGTTGAGGTGTGGTGGCCTCTGCCCTGTGGCTGCTTTAGAGCTCCCAGCCTGCAGACTGTAGGGGGACCAAGCAACCATTCTGAGAGGTAATGACTCTTGCTTTAACCTACTTGGATCTGGATCACTGTCTAGGGTGGAGGACCTGGGGTGCATAACTAGGTGCCAGAGATGGTGGAGGCTTCACAGAAGACAGCAAACTAATAGATCTGATAGTTGCAAAAACCCCAGTGATTTGGGACAAAGCTCTCCTCTCTGGAAGCAGAGTTCTACTATGGCAAAGAGCACAAAAGTTAAGTAATTGAGTGGCAACATGAACAAGCAAAGGAAGCAAAACAAGCACAGCAATCTAACTTTAGATTCCCATTTGGGTGACAAAAAAAGATCAAGGCATTGAACAGGAGGAAGACAATGAAGTCAGAACTCCTGTACCAAAAGCTTGAAAGAAAAATATGAATTGGTTACAGGCCATAGAGGAGCTTAAGAAGGATTTTGAAAACCAAATAAGAGAAATGGAGGAAAAAATGTGAAGGGAAATGAGAATGATGCAAGAAAATCAGGAAAAGCAAGTCAACAACCTGACTGAAGAAAATATCACTTTAAAAAATAGACTAGGGGCAGTTAGGTGATGCAGTGAGTAGAGAGTTGGCCCTGGAGTCAGAAGGACCTGAGTTTGGATCCAGCCTCAGACACTTAACACACACACACACACACACACACACACACACACACACACACACACACACACAAAAACCTAGCTGTGTGACCTTGGGCAAGTTACTTAACCCCAGTTGCCCTCCAAAAACCAAAAAAAAAAAAAAAAGACTAACTCAAAGGGCAAAAGAGATTAAAAAAAAAAAACAATGAGGAGAATTCCTTAAAAAGCTGAACTTGCCAGATGGAAAAATAATCTCAAAAGCTCACTGAAGGGAATCATTCTTTCAGAATTAGACTGGAGCAAATGGAAGCTAGTAACTTAATGAGAAATCAAGATACTATTAAACAGATCCAAATGAAAAAATAGAAGACAATGTGAAACATCTCATTGGAAAAACCATTCACCTGGAAAATAGATCCAGGAGAGATAATATAAAAATTACTGGACTGCCTGAAAGTCATGATCAAAAAAAGAACCTAGAAATCATCCCTCAAGAAATTCTCAAGGAAAATTGCTCTGATGTTTTAGAACCAGAGGGTAAAACAGAGGTTGAAAGAATCCACCAATCACCTCCTGAAAAAGATCCCAAAAAGAAAACTCCTAGGAATATCATGGTTAGGTTCTAGAGTTCCCAGATCAAGGAAAATATATTACAAGCAGCTAAGAAGAAACAATTTGAATATTGTGGAAACTGAATCAGGATAACACAGGATCTGGCAACATCTACATTAAGAGATCAAAGCGGGGGCGGCTAGGTGGCACAGTGAATAGAGTGCCGGCCCTGGAATCAGAAGGACCTGAGTTCGGAGCCGGCCTCCAACACTTAATCCGCACAAACAAAAACCTAGCCGTGTAACCTTGGGCAAGTTACTTAACCCCAATTGCCCTAAAGGGGCAACTAGGTGGAGCAGTGAGTAAGAGCGCCGGCCTCTGAGTTTGGATGACCCGAGATCAGATCTGGCCTCAGAAAATGAGCACCCACGCATAAATAATGACTAGCCATGTAACCTTGAGCAAGTTACTTAACCCCAATTGCTTTAAAAAAAAAAAAAGATCAAAGGGCTTGGAATATGATATTATGCAGGTTAAAGGACCTGGTATTAAAACCAAGAATCACCTACCCAGCAAAACTGAGTATCATGTTTCAGGGGAAAATATAGTCATTCAATGAAATAGATGACTTTCAAGCATTCTTGATGAAAAACACAGAGTTGGATAGAAAATTTGACATTCAGATACAAGAAGCAAGAAAATCATGAGAAGGTGAACAGAGAAAAGAAATCATAAGGAACTTATCAAAGTTGAACTACTTATAGTCCTGCATAGAAAAATGTTAATTATAACTCATGAAACTTTTCTCAGTATGAGAATAGTTGAAGGGAATATAAATAAATATATGTATATATATATATATATAAATATATGTATATAGGTATATATATGTGTGTATATATGTATGTATATATATATCTGTATGTGTGTATATACATACATATATATGTCTTTATAGGAGAGCATATAGACATATGAATACATATATGAGTGTGTGTATATATGTGTACAGGTATACATAGACACAGGGCACAGAACCAATTGAATAGGAAGGGATGATACTTAAAAGGAGAAATTGAGAGGTAAGAGAGGAATATAATGAAAGGAAATGGGGAAAAAGAATGGGGTAAATTATCTTATATAGAAGAGGTAAGAGAAAACTATTACAATGAAGGGGAAGAACAGGAAAGCAAAAGGGAATGAGTCAACTTCATTCTCATTGAATTTGGCTTAGGGAGGGAATGACATACACACTAAATAGGTATCTCACCCTACAGGAGAGTAGGGGGGAAGGGGATGAGAGGGGGAATGATGGGGGGGAGCGCAGGTTGGGGGCGGGAATTTAGAAGCATATGCTTTTGAAAAGGGAAAGGGTCAAAGAAGAGAATAGAAAAAGTGGGGGTAAGGATAGGATGGAGGGAAATATAGTCAGTTTTTCACAACATATCCATTATGGAAATGTTTTGTGCAGCTAAATGTGTACAGACTATATTTAATTGCCTATCTTCTCATTATGGGTGGGTAACAAGGGAAGAAGGGAAAGAATCTGGAATTCAAAGTGTTAAAATCAAATGTTTTAATATATATAAATGTATGTATGTATTTACATGTAACTGGGAAATAAGATATATATAGGCACTGGGGTATAGAGATCCATTTTGCCCTACTGGAAAGTTGGAGTGGGGATGGGGGAGGATATAGGAGAGAGCAGATTGGGGGAGGGGTATACTGTGGGATTGTTGTTTTGGGGTGGTAGATAGGGAAAACATGGGAAGGAAATTTGTAACTAAAAATCTTGTGGAAATGAATAATGTAAACTAAAAATAAACATAAAATTTAATTTAAAAAAGATCCTAAATCTCAGAGACATTAAGTTACTTTCCCCATAGGGTCAGATACAAATTTACATCTTAATGACTATCCTCTACTATACTATACTTTCTCTTTATGAAAGCAAATAGTACTGTTGAAATTCTGTGATGAAAATATCAAAAGATGAGGCACGATATCTAGTCATGTGATCACTGAGTTAGACAAAGGAGACTTCTAGAATTCTTCAAAGCTTAACTTCTATCTTACAGATAAGGAAACTGAGATCCATGTTAAATGTTTAGTCCCAGATCACACTGGTAGTAAGTGAAGAGACCAGAATTTATCTTCTCAAACTGTGCTATGTAATGGACATGCAAATTTAAAGATCTTCCCTGCCCCTAGGCCCTTTGATAGGCTTAAGAGCCTCTGAGAACCTTCCCTGATTTGAAAATATACTCTGCCCCCTAATAGACTGAATGTGGTCACATGGAACCTGTGGCAGGAGGCTTAGTTTTCAGCAATGCCTACACCTTGATGCAGTGTGACTGGGCAGTGGGTCAAGAGGGTTGTTACATTCTCTGAGCCTGGAAAAGGCTATGTAATCCCTGATCACTTTGGGAAGTGTTGTGTGATTTGACCAGATGAGACTCTGGGCAGCTGTTGATAGCCCCCCTGCTTTGAAAACCCAGATGTTGATGCTTCCCTCTCTGGTAATTGAGATTTGGTATTAATGTTACGGTTGGACAGTTTGGAAGCCTGTCTGCTTGATCTGTTTGTTTCTCTGTCTTGTAAGTTCTGTATGTATACTTTGAAGTTCAGGGTGCTGAGCTTTCCCACCTGAACTAGGTAAACTATATGTTTGATTGATTAAAGTAAGCTTGTTAACTCATTTAGAGTTGGTTTCCCTTAGAAAAGCCGAGCTAAGAACCTGTGTTGGCAGCCACCCTAGGGATGTTGGGGTGCTTGCTGCTACAACTACCTTTAGTGCTGTACAGATTCAGCCACCCTTTGGTTTTCAGTCTAAGACACATAAGTCTAGAAAAAGTGATAGAAATCATGTAGAAGACTATACTAAATACTGGATGCATATAAATGCTAATATAAACTCTATAGACTTTATTTTTAAGAAATGGAGTAACTGAACATTCTGAAGTGGGAAGTGAAGCTAAAGGAATACCGACTTCATATCTCTGCTTGCACACATATATAGATTGTAGACTCTCTTGTCAATCTAAAAGTGGTACAAATAAATTGATAAGCTTTTCCTGAGTACCTGTCTATGCTGTGTAATTAGAAAACTTACAGCATGAATTTCTGAAAAGCAAATCAATGAGAAGGGAGGCAGAAGGAAGAACATACTGCCTATAGAGAAAAAAAAGACAGGGTTCCCCATCCTTCCTTTGATAATTTGATGCCTTTGAAAGCTAAACAAATTGGCTCCCCCTTAGGGCAATTGTTTGTCTCAGCTGAGAGTTAATAAGTCTAAAGCCTTGAAGTGGTTTTGAATTAAATATTCTAAGGCAGGGTGGGGAACCCATGGTCTAAAAGTGACATGTGGCCTTCTAGGTTCTTGGGTGCAGCCTTTTGACTGAGTCCAAGTTTTACAGAAGTAATCCTTTTATTAAGGGATTTGTTCTGCAAAGATTGGATTCATTCAAAGGGCCACACTTGAGGACCTACAGTGCCATATATGACTTCAAGGCTGCAGGTTCTCCTCCCTTGCTCTAAGGCCTTTAAGGGTAGGACCTATTGCCTTTGCATCTACGATGAACAAGATATTGCTTGACACATAACAGGCAAGTCATTAATGCATATAGATTTTAGAACTGGAAGTCATCTAGCCCCAGATCCTCATTTAGCCACCATAGAAAGTGAGACGTCTTTGGAGGAAGCTGACACATTTTGAGATCTAGCTCTGAGGAAACCACTATCAGATGGGAGAATATCATACAGTTATAATAGGGAAAATAGGGGAAAATGGAATTACGAAAGATATCAGAAAGAAGAAAATTCAGTGACCTTAAATTTAAGTCGATAAACTACCTGGGAAAAACATTAACATCCAAAAGAAATTTAACTTCCAGATCTAGTAAATGAGTTCAGAAATCTATGAATACATGGCATACAAAGGAAAATGATCTAATGACAAGGGTCTTGTTGAACTTGAGGAGAACATGGAACCACAAAATACTGTTTATGAGTCTCAAAAGAAGGATTAAGTGACTTGTCAGGTTCATATATGTGTCTGAGGCAGAATTCAAACTCAGGTCTTTCTGACTTGAAATCCAGTGCTCTATATATGTTACTGAATTGGTCAAAGTAGTACTCTAATCCAATCATTTCCATTTGTATATGAGTATCCTGAATTCTAGAGAACTTTGCTTAATTCCAACAATTAGTGAGACTAGATTCCCTCTAAGGAAAATATAATTGTGAAGACTGAGAAGTTAAAGTGGGATCAAATCCTGGAAGGGTGATGGGGTAAGAGAATGAGAAGACATGATATAGAGATGTCCTGATCCTAATATGTTCTTCCAACCTTAGCTCTTGCATGAACCTTCCTTTCCAGTCAAGACTGGGGTACATAACTACCCCTTATAAAGCTACCTTCATTGGGACCTTCTTACCTTTAATCCTATTATTTAACATTCTACCTTTTGAGAATCTGCTCTCCTCTATGCTCATTCTTCACTATAATCATCTCATGGATATCATCTACCTTTTGTAAAAAGAGGCATTCCCATCTGCAGCTCAGTTGATATAGTCGCAGAAGACCCATAATACAATCATAATGTATTAATGAGGTGTTTAATTATTAAGAATGTGTCTTATGCCTTGATTACTTTATGATGTGCAAATATTTTTTTATTGTGTTAGGAAGATAACAACACAAAAAGCTGAGAGGAAAATATCCCCTTACTGTGGGGTAATGGTGCTTTAAATTACTACTTCTTGAAGAGGTTAGGAGTTTTGGAATGAGATCTTTGCAAGGGAAGAGGAGTAGTTGTTGTTGACTTTTTCCCACACCCCAAATGGGTCATGATAATTAGTAGTGACTTGTCCAAAAAAGGAGATATCCTGGCCAGCAGTTAACACTGGGAAAGCTGGAGCTATTAAACAAGTTGGGAATTGCCTATGCAGAAGACCACTGAGGGGGGTAGAGAGAGAAGCCTACTGGAAGGGGAAATGGGTGACATAAAGGAAATAGTTGAATGATAATACATTATTGAAAGGAAGAACAAAGTGACACATCAGATTCTGTTTCTGTGATACTCAAGATTTCTGGGGATGGGACTATGTGAGGAATAAAGATTTCTAACAAAATCAGACAACCTCAATCTCAATACATATAAACCCTGAGACTCAGATGCTTTAAGGGGCATGTGAAAAATATACAATGTTTGGAACACAGGCCTAATAGCTAACACCTTGTGTTGTCTTCAAATTGCTTCATGCATACAACTTGGTTCTTCAATTGCATTGCAAGTTTCTAAAGGGCATGGACTCCACCATGCAGCTCTTTCATATTCTCTACAACACTTGGTACACATAAAATAGAGCACAGAGTTATGAGTATGTTGAATTCAAATCAATTTTATTCCATTGGGTAAGAAGAGATTCCTTGGTCAAGAATCCTCATGAATAAACACAATTTTGGTAAAAGTTGGGTATAGTGGTCTGGAAACTGAAAGGCTTTACATTGAAACTGACAGAACTCTGCTGTGGCAAACTGGGTGATTCCTTTCAGCTCTACAGCCTCAGGACTTCTCATCTGTATGACAGGCTGGTGACACATGCATTTCTGGTCTCACAAAGTTATTAGGAAGTATTCATTGGGTAAACTGTAAGTGATATAGAGAAGCCACCTATTTCTTGTGCTGTGAGTTCATAGGATTATCAATTTAGAGATTAAAAAGAAGCTTCAAGATCATTTAACTTAATCCACTTATTTTTCAAATGAAGAATCTGATGCCCAAAGAACTTAAATAGCATGTCAAATGTCACACAGCAGGCAAGTGGTGAAATTACTATTTCAGAATCAAGTAAAAACTACTTGAAATAATAAATAAATTTGGCAAAGTTGCAGGCTGTAAAATAAACCCACCCAAATCCTCAACATTCCTATATATTTCTAATGAAATTCAACAGCAAGAGATAGAAAGAGAAATTCCATTTAAAATTACTGCAGATACAAAATATTTGGGAGTCTACTTGCCAAAACAAAACCAGGGCTTATATGAACACAATTACAAAACACTTTTCACACAAATAAAGTCAGATCTAAGTAACTGGAAAAATATCAATTCCTTATGGCTAGGTCAAGCTAATATAATAAAAATGACAATTTTACCTGAATTATATTACATATTTAGTGCCATACAAATCAATCTACCAAAAAATATTTTGTAGAACTAGGAAAAAAAGGAACAAAAGCCATTTAGAAGAACAAAAGGTCTAGAATATCAAGGGGATTAATGAAAAGAAATATTAGGAAAGGTGGTCTAGCCATATCAGGTTTTCTTTTTCATTAAACAAATGCTTTGTTAACTTCTGGTTTACATCATTTATTTCCACCAGATTTTGAGTTACAATTTTCCCATTTTTCCCTACCCACCACCCCAGAATAGCAGTCCCACTAGATATCCCCTCATCCAATCTGCTCTCTCCCATATCTTCTCCCATACCCCCTTTGACTTTGCCATTAGGACAAGGTGAATCTCTGTGCCCCAATGCCTGGACATTTTATGAAACATTTAATTTTGAAACTTTGATTTTCAGATCCATTCCCTCCCACCCATCTCACCTCCCACCTGGTCCATTCCCTACTTTGATCCTGTCCCTCTTTGATAAGTGGGTAATTCCAACCTCCCCTCCCCCCAAGAATGCTCTCCCCTCCATCATCCCCCCTCTCATCCCCCTTTCCCCTACTCTCCTGCAGGGTGAGCTATCCCATTTATTATGTATATGATTCTCTCCTTGAGCCAACTTCAATGAGAATATGGTTTTGCCTTTTTGCCTTCCTGTTCTTCCCCTCCCCTGCAACTACTTCCCCTTGCCTCTTCTACATGAGATAGTTTGCCTAACCCTGTCTTTCTCCATCTCCTCTTGCCACTTTCCTCTCTCACCTCTTAACTTCACCCCTTAAGAATCATCCCTTCCCATCAAATTCAACCTGTGCCCTCTATCCATGTATACCTATAAACATATGCCCATATACCCTTCTCCAATTATTTTCATAATGAGAAAGATTTCATCAGACACAGTTATTGATTTTCCATGTAGGAATGTAAATAGTTCAACTTTGATAAGTTCCTTTTGATTACTTTTCCTTTATTACCTTCTCAAGCATCTCTTGCTTCTTGTGTCTGAATGTCAAAGTTTCTATTCAATTCTGTTTTTTTCCCTCAAGAATGCTTGAAAGTCCTCTATTCCACTGAATGACTATATTTTCCTCTGAAACAAGATACTCAGTTTTGCTGGGTAGGTGACCCTTGGGTTCATTCCCAGTTCTTTTGCCCTCTGGAATATCATATTCCATGCCCTTCGATCCCTCAGTGTAGAAGCTGCCAGGTACTGTGCTATTCTGATTGTGTTTCCACAGTATTGAAATTGTTTCTTCCTGGCTGCTTGTAGTATTTTCTCCTTGATCTGGGAGTTCTGGAACCTGGCTATAATATTCCTAGGAGTTTTCTTTTGGGGATATTTTTCAGGAGGTGATCAGTGGATTCTCTCAACCTCTATTCCCCACCCCACCCCCCACCCGGGTCTAAAACATCAGGGCAATTTTCCTTGAGAATTTCTATAAGGATGATTTCTAGGTTCTTTCTTTGATCATGGCTTTCAGGTAGTCCAATAATTTTTAAATTATCTCTCCTGGATCTATTTTCCAGGTCAGTGGTTTTTCCCATGAGATATTTCACATTGTTGCCATATCAGGTTTTTTTTTTTAATTGGTCTTTATTAATTTGTTTGTTTACTTTTAGTTTACAAGATTAAGTTCCACAATTCCTTGAGTTTCAAATTTTCTCCCCCTCCCTCCCATCCCCTTCCATGGTGGCATACAATCAAGTATAGGATCTGTAAATACTTTCACATTAGACATTAGGTTATAAAGAAGGATTGTATCACATGGAATGAAAAATGGTAAAGAGGAAACAAAACCAAGCAAGAAAATGAAAAATAGCAGGTAGTTTGCTTCAATCTGGATTCAGACTCAGTTCTTTCTCTGGATGTAGACACCTCTTACTCTATCATGATTTTTTGGGGGTTGATTTATATCCCTGCATTGCTGAGAGGAGTCTAGTCTATCAAAGTTGGTCATCACACATACATTGTTTCTGTAATTGTGTACAAATTTCTCCTGGTTCTACTCTTCTCACTCAGCATCAGTTCGTATAAGCCTCTCCATGTAAATATGAAGTCCATTTGCTCCTCATTTCTTATAGCACAATAGTATTCTATTACATACATAAAGCACAACTTGTTCAGCCCTTCCCCAGTTGATGGGCACCCCCTTAATTTCCAATTCTTTGCCACAACAAAAAGAGCTGCTATAAATATTTTTGTACATATGGGTTCTTTTCCCATTTCTATGAACTCTTTGGGATAAAATCCTAAAAGTATTATTGCTGAGTCAAACTTATTTTTAGCCCTTTGGGCAGAGTTCCAAATTGGTCTCCAGAATGGTTAGATCCATTCACGACTCCACCAACAATGTATTAGTGTTGCAATCTGTCCACATCCTCTCCAGCATTTGCCATTTTCCTGTTTTGTCATCTTAGCCAATCTTACTGGTAAGATGTGGTACCTCAGAGTTGTTTTGATTTGCATTTCTCTAATCAATAGTTATTTAGGAGAGAAGTAGAAAATTTGGAAAGAATTTTTATATCCTATGTCTCTGACAAAGGACTCATTTCTAAAATATACAGAGAACTGAGTCAAATCTATAAGAATACAGGTCATTGCCCAATTGATAAATGGTCAAGGCATATGAACAGGTAGTTTTCAGAGGAAGAAATGAAAGATATTTATAAGTATAGGAAAAAATGCTCTAAATTACTATTGATTAGAGAAATGCAAATCAAAATAACTCTGAGGTTCCACATCTCACCTGTCAGATTGGCTAAGATGACAAAACAGGAAAATGATAAATGCAGGAGAGGATGTGGAAAAACTGAAACACTGATGCATTGTTGGTGGAGTTGTGAACTGATTCAACTTTTCTATAGAGCCATATGGGACTATGCCTAAAGGGCTATAAATAAGTTTGACTCAGCAATAATACTTCTAGTGTTGTATCCCAAAGAGATCATAGAAATGGGAAAAGAATCCCTATGTACAAAATATTTATAGCAGCTCTTTTTGTGGTGGCAAAGCATTGAAAATCAAGGGGATGTCCATTTTTGGACATCTTTGGGGATTGGCTAAACAAGTTTTGGTATATAAATATAATGGAATCCTATTGTTCTATAAGAAATGAGGAGTAGACAGATAATAACTTGGAGAAATTTACATAAACTGATGCTGAGTGAGGAGAACAGAACCAGGAAAACTTTGTACACAATTACAGACATAACATATGTGTGTTTGATAGACTGGGCTCCTCTCAGCAATGCAAGGTTATAAGACAACTCCAAAAGACTCATGTTGGAAAGAGATATACACATCCAGAGAAAGAACTACAGAACCTGAATGCAGATTGAAGCAAACTTCTCTCTCTCTCTCTCTCTCTCTCTCTGGTCTTTTTTGTTTCTTCTTTCTCACTGTTCACTCCATTGGCTATAATAATTCTTTACAAATTGACTAATGTTTAATGTAAAGGTATCTGGAAATCTTATATTTGATTGTATGCCACCATGGGGTGGGGAAGGAGGGTTTTGTAAACTAAAAGTAAATAAATTTAAACTAAAAGAAAACAGAAATTCTATTTCAACTCAAATCATAGGACCATAAATCTAGAATAGGAAGAAACCTCTGAAATTTTCTAGTCCAAATGCTTCACGTTTTAACAGATGAAGAAATGAGGATCCTAGAAAAATTAAATGATTTGCTGAAGGTAAGACATGTAGAAAGAGGCAGAGATGGGAGTAGAACACAGGTCTCTCAACTCCAAAGCCATTGTACTGTGCCAGACCATTTTCAGGATTCATTTTGGTGGGGCAGGGGAGTTAAGAGTAATGACATCATGAATTCACATAGAAATAAAGATCACATAAATAAATCTCAGTGTTCTAGGAGAGACATAATTACAAAAAAATAACAAAATCTAGCACTTGTCAGTGAATGTGCCTATAATTTAGAATAAAAAGGAAGCATTTTTCTTTCAACTTTTTGACAGATTATGTGGCAGCTTTTAGTTGTAACATGAAAAGTAGAATGTTTCGGTTCCAAAGAATTTTTAATTCCAGGCCTAAGGGGAATGCTTGACAGCACGCATATTCAACAACAAATACTCAAGAGAAATTTCCTGAATGCCCCATTTAAGATAGTGAGGAATTACAGAACATAAAAGAAAATTTCTTACTCCCCCATGCTTCCTAGCCATATGCTATTGATTTCACTGTTTTTAATGATATTTGGTACAAAATGTTTTTAGAGGTTAAATTAAAAGCACTAAAAAGTTCTCGTTTTGATTTTCAGCCAAAAAAGGTATTATTAAAAAAAATTCAAATATCTACTTGTTTGACTGTAGAAAGTCATTTAACCCACTAATTCTATGTTCAAATGAGATAAATATGTCTGTTATGACTCTTTCAAAGGATTTTTGTGTAGTATATATGAGATAAAGTATATAAATGACTATGAATTTTAAAGCTATATGTAAACAGAGGTATTATACAATATATTTTATGATATTTAATTGTATATAGATGTAGATACACACACGTGTGTGTGTGTGTGTGTGTGTGTGTGTGTGTACCTGTCTATAACTATATCTGGAACACTGTCTTCCAGACCAATTTTTTACCTTAACTAACAATATATTCATGGAAGAAGAGGTTGTTGTCTGTGGAGCATTTCTTTTTTTTTTCACAGGTTCATCCAAATGGGAAGGGCAGATATGGTCCTTTTAGGTTCATTCTAATTCTCTGAGAGAATTTGTGGCATAATGATCAGTGATTTTTGAGTCAACAATACTTGTCTTGAAATTTGACTTCAGACATTTACTAAATGTGTGCCATTTAGTAAGTGTCTTAAAAACTCCTTGAATCTTTTTTTTCCTTACCTGGGTAATAGGAATAGTAGTAGTGCTATCTTACAAGATTGTGAGATTCACACAAGAGAAGAAGGAGACTGACATGGAGAAGGAAGAAAGAAGAAAAGTACATATACAATATTTTGAGGTTTGAACAGGTTTTCCATATATCTCATTTGAACCTTATAACAATCTTGTCAAGACTGTATTCTTGG
Source organism: Gymnobelideus leadbeateri (assembly GCA_011680675.1). Taxonomy (NCBI): domain Eukaryota; kingdom Metazoa; phylum Chordata; class Mammalia; order Diprotodontia; family Petauridae; genus Gymnobelideus; species Gymnobelideus leadbeateri. The sequence goes on from WOXC01001026.1 coordinate 92,827, forward strand.
GGGCTCACTTTGAGAAGTGTTGTGTGATTTGACCAGATGAGAGTCTGGGAAGCCGTTGTTGAGAGCCCCCCGGCTTTGAGAGCCCAGATGTTGATGCTTCCCTCTCTGGTAACTGTGATTTGGTATTGATATAATGGTTGGACAGTTTGGAAGCCTGTCTGTTTGATCTGTAAGTTCTGTAACTCTGAAGTTCGGGGTGCTGACCTTTTCCCCCTGAACTAGGTAATATATGTTTGTTTGATTAAAGTAAGCTTGTTAATCCAAAAAAAAAATAAAATAAAAGACTGTATTCTTAAATCTATTTCTTCATATTTCAGTTTCCTCAACAGTAAAAAGGGGGTAATAATAGCATACACCTTGGAGGGTTGTTGTGAGTATTAAGTAATATTTGCAAAATGCTTAGCTTGAAATACGGAACATAGTAGGTGCTTAATAAATGCTTTTCTCCTACTTTTCGTTTTACAGGTAAGGAAATTGAATCTAATCAGGTCAGAAATACGGAAAACTCAACTTTAAGGAATTCAGAATTATCAGTGGATTCAAAATATGTAAGGGAATGGTAGTAACTAAATAGTACATCACAACAGGTAGCAAAGATCTAGCATTTACTACACACCAAGAAAGTCAAGAATTATATTCCTAAAACTTGATATCCTTCAGAAACAAAGAGATGGCAAATCAACATACTAAAAATATAAACCCCAAAATATCTGTGAGAGTAACTAATAAACAGAATAGGAATGAGAATATTGTTAAAGTTGAAACTACAGTCCACAGTTCCCTGAACATAACATTGACTCATAAGAATTTAGGAACTCCATTTTTAATACAGTAGATGACATAATCCCCAATATTTATAACTCACAAAGTAGATGATATGAAAATCTCTAGAAATATAGAGGCATGTTGGAAAAAATAAAATCATTTTGGGAGGAATATAAGGTATATATCATTTCCATGTTCAGTTTGCTACTGGATTTGTACCCAAGATGTTTCAGGTGAACCTGAGAAAAGAGCTTACATCAGATATTTTTATTCAACTCCTAAAAGTAACCATTTTATCCATTTGTATAATAGATTTCCAATATTACGCATAAAGAAAAACAATAAAATAAGTTATCCCCAGACTATTTCTCTACAAAGCCTGTTGAATGTAAAATGGGAATCATCACCAACATTATCATTTATCTTATATTTCTGTTGTTTTTATAGTATATAGTCCATTTGACATCCTTAAAAAATTCTTTGAAAAGCTCTAAAGCAAGAGGTCTTCTGGAATCTGTTCCAATTGGCTTATGAGAAGGGCTGGTTAAATTTTCATTTTGAGTATTTACACCTCAGAAAATAGGGAAATGCTCTATATAAATCAATGTTTGAATTATTGTTTTTCATTGTCTAGATAAGTGATGGAAAATGTTAATAAAGCAGATTAAATTTAAAATTGTGTTGTTGGTACATTCCCCTGGAGAGTTGTTTGTTATTCAACTATCAGTACACTCTTTCCTGTAGCTATGAAATGTATTATTATTCTCATTTTACAGATGAATAAATTAACACTTAGAACATCTATAATTTAAGATCATATAGCTGCCATTCAGTGGCATTGCTGTGTGTCAAACTCAGACTTTTTGACCACTAAGAAGACAGAGTCAAAGGTAGTAGAACTTAAGGCAAATCTGGAAACAACATACACAGAGAAGTACAAAAATAAAATAGATAACATTTTTTGAGCCACTGTGAGCTTTAGGTCATCATTAACTCACCCTATCAGACACAGGTTTACAGAGCTAGATTGCTACACATACCATGTGGAATTCTAGTGGTAACCCTGAGCAACCAAGGAGGATTCTTTTATGTCTTTTCCTTCAGCTCTGACCAGTGTGCTCCTCCCCCTCCCCAGCCCCCACACAGATTATCAACTGAGCATAACTTAGTTAGTCTTAGGTAGCTTAGAAAAGTAGATATTTACTAAAATGACACTGTTAAAGAAGATTGGAACAACATATCCCATCCAATATCTACTCTAAAAGTTGTAATGGTAATGGGAATTTGAAGATCTTCCATGCTCCTTGTATTTGTAATCACACAGGTACTTAGCACATTGTTCCAAGTTCATGATTGTATCAAGTATTAAGACCCAGAACTTGTGAATCCCGCAGAGGGATGGACCTGCTGATGTAAGAGGAGGGGGCTGGAACAGGGAAGAACTAATACCTAATATAAAGAAAAGCCCAAGCTGAGAGAGCCAGGATTTCTGGGCGCAAGCAGTGTGGAGGCTGAGGAGCTAAGAATTGAGAAGAGAACTGAGCAGTGAATTGAGAACTGAGAAGAACTGAGGAATGCCAAGAGAAAAGATTTTGAGAACAGAACTTATGGTGGAAGAACTTCTTCTGAGAGTTGCCAAGGACTCCTGAGGGCCAGCTGAAGCTGCCAGGAAAGAGAACTGAGAAATGAGAAGAAAGGAGAAATGGGGGAAAGCATAATTGTGTTGCCAGTACTTTGTCTGTTTTGATGTTACTATGTCTCAGACCTTGTTGTGGGGTCTATGTTGATTTCTCAGGCAGGAAGTGAACTGATGAAGATGCCAGCAATGTGAATGAATATTATTGTGGCTTTGTTAAGCTTTTTCTTCCCAGGAACAGAAACTGTGAAGGATTTGAGGTGGACCAGACACCATGGGCTTCAATATGGAAGAGGAACTAGGGGCGGAGCCAAGATGGCAGAAAGGAAGCAGTATCCTCACTGAGCTCCTCGGTCACTAAGTCTCAAAGGGTGAATCTGAGCGGATTCTGGAGTGATGGAGCCCACTGGAAGACAGAGTGTGGCAGAATCCAGCCCAGGAGGTTGCCCAGTGTGTCCGGACAGGTCAAGCACAGAGCGTATGGGGTCTGCACAGCTCAGATCTAAGAGCAGACAAGCAGACTACACCAGAGAGAGAAATCCCCAGCCTGCAGACTCATCTCACAAAGGGAAAGGATCATTGGAGCCAGGTAGGAGAGTCGGGCCCCCAGTGGAGAGAGTGGCTTCTCTGGCTGCATTTGGCCCCCAGCCTGGAAGTTTAGAAACTGCCTGCCTGTATAATACAGGTGCTGGAATGCCAAAGTAAATTCTAGCTGCTCCGATCCTCCCAGCCCTCCTTCATGAAGCAGAAAACCCAAAGATAAGTCTCCCACCCAGACTGAAATCCCAAGTTAGTGGAAATAGCCTCAGGCTTAAGAATCTCCAAGAAGGGGTGTAACTGAGACAGCCAGGAGTCTGAAGAGAAGAGAGGGAAGGGTCCCAACAAGCTTCACCTCACCTCACCAACAAAAGCCTACTTATATCTCAGGGGTATAGAGGCAGAAATCTGAAGTGGTTAGACACACCCCCACCTAAGCATCTACATTCCTCACTGACTTCCCTGACTTAGCTGTAAACTAGCCACCCAGAGGTATTCAAAGTCAAGGATCAGGCCCAAAACTCATAGCCTGAGAAACTAAGAAACAGGAAGTCACAATGGGAAGGAAGGAAGCTGAAAAGGAGAAGGGGAAGGCAAGAAAGTCTATTCGAGCATACTCTGCAGGGCAAGAACAACAAAATACACAGGACAATATAGACTCTCTACCCATACCAGAGACCACAGAAGGAAACATGATCTGGTCTCAAGCCCAAATAGCATTCTTGGAGGAGCTTAAGAAAAATTTTAAAGACCAAATCAGGGAGGCAGTGACCAACTTGGAAAAAGAAATACCTCCCTAAAAAAGGAACTTCAAAAACTAACTGAAGATCATAATTCGCTAAAAATTAGACACAATCAGACTGAAACTCAGAACTCTATGAGGCAGCAGGAGTCTATCAAAAAAAAATCGAAAAATTGGAAGAAAATGTAAAATATCTCACTGGAAAAATAACTGACCTAGAGAACAGATCCAGGAGAGACAACTTAAGAATTATTGGTCTAGGAGGCGGAGCCAAGATGGCGGAGTAGAAACAGCATTTCCAATGTGCTCTGCCCCACACAAATTTCAAATAATGTGAAAGGGGACTCCAAACAACTTCTGGAGCCACAGCACCCACAGAATAGCACAGAGAAGCTAACTTCCTGCTGAGGACAGCCCAGCAGCCCTGCAGGAAGCGGCCAGTGCAGCGCTTTGAGAGCAGGCAGCACAGAGTGGTGGGAACAGCACAGTGCGCAGAGCCGAGCCCAGGTCCGCAGTTTTAGCCCCAGGGTGGCCAGACTTTCAGCCGGCTGGAGGGACCCAAAAAAACCAGCAACTGTGGTGATTCCAGAATTATCAGCACATATATGCCTAGGACAAAGTGAGAGGTTAGTGCCCCATGGACTTTGGGACCAGTATTTGGGGAACGCGCGGCTGCCTCCCCTGGGGGGCGAAAAGCTGCTGAGGAAAAGCAGCACAGAAGCCATTTTGCAGGGTCAGTAGTGGCTCTAGCTCCTGGTCTGCAAACTGTAGGGAGATACAGCAATCAGTCTGGGGCTTAATCACTCTTCCTTTAAAGTGCCTGGATCTGGATTGTGGTCTGGGGGGGGAAGTTTGGGGTGGGTATCCAACTTGCCAGAGTGGGTGGAGGCTTTACAGAGGCCACACAACTAGCAGAAGTTGTGAAGACCCCACGTTTGGGCGAAAGCTCCCATCTGGTGGCAGAGTTCTACTGTGGCAACAAGCCCAAAAATCAAATAATTAAGTGGCATCATGCCTAGGCAAATGAAACAAACAGAAAAGTTCAACATTGAACTCCTATTTTAGGGGCAAAGAGCATCAAAGCACGGAGGAGGACTGTGAGGTCAGAACTCCTGCACCAAAAGCCCCAAATGAAAATACAAGCTGGCTACAGGCCATAGAGGACCTTAAGAAGCAGATAAGGGAAGTGGGGGAATATTTGGGAAGAGAAATGAAAAAGATGCAAGAAAAGTATGAAATGACAGTCTACAGCCTGACTGAGGAAAATAACACCTTAAAAAATAGACTAACTCAAATGGCAAAAGACGCTCAGAAAGGCAATGAGGAGAAGAATGCCTTAAAAAGTCGAATTTGCCAGATGGAAAAAGAATCTCAAAAGCTCACTGAGGAGATTCATTCCTTCAGAGTTAGACTGGAGCAAATGGAAGCTAGTGACTTTATGAGAAATCAAGATACTATTAAACAGATCCAAACAAATGAAAGAATAGAAGGCAATATGAAATATCTCATGGGAAAAACCATTGACCTGGAAAATGCATCCAGGAGAGAGAATTTAGAAATTACTGGACTACCTGAAAGCCATGATCAAAGAAAGAACCTACAACTCATCCTTAAAGAAATTCTCAAGGAAAATTGCCCTGATGTTTTAGACCCAGTAGAGGAAATAGAGGTTGAAAGAATCCACCAATCACCTCCTGAAAATGATCCCAAAAAGAAAACTCCTAGGAATATTATAGCCAGGCTCCAGAACTCCCAGATCAAGGAGAAAATACTCCAAGCAGCCAGGAAGAAACAATTTCAATATTGTGGAAACACAATCAGAATAGCCCAGGACCTGGCAGCTTCTACACTGCGGGATCGAAGAACATGGAATATGATATTCCAGAGGGCAAAAGAGCTGGGATTGAAGCCAAGGGTCACCTACCCAGCAAAACTGAGTATCTTGTTTCAGGGGAAAATATGGTCATTCAGTGGAATAGAGGACTTTCAAGCATTCTTGAGGAAAAAACCAGAATTGAATAGAAAATTTGACATCCAGACACAAGAACCAAGAGATGCCTGAGAAGGTAATCAGGGAAAAGAAATCAAAAGGAACTTATCAATGTTGGACTATTTACATTCCTACATGGAAAAACAATAACTGTGTTTGATGAAACCTCTCTCATGAAAATAATTGAAGAAGGGTACATGGCATATGTTCACAGGTATACATGGATAGAGGGCACAGGTTGAATTTGATGGGAAGGGATGATTTTTTTTTTTGGAGGGCAATTGGGGTAGGGTGACTTGCCCGGGGTTACACGGCTGGGTTTTTGTTTGTGTGTTGGGTGTCTGGGGCCGGCTCTGAGCTTGGGTCCTTCTGACTCCAGGCCCAGTGCTCTGCTCGCTGCGCCACCTAGCCACCCCAAAGAAGGGATGATTCTTAAGGGGTGAAGTCAAGAGGTGAGAGAGGAAAGTGGCAAGAGGAGATGGAGAGAGACAGGGTAGGGTAAACTATCTCATGTAGAAGAGGCAAGGGGAAGTAGTTGCAGGGGAGGGGAAGAACAGGAAGGCAAAAAGTCAAAAGCATATTCTCATTGAAGTTGGCTCAAGGAGAGAATCACATACATACTAAATGGAATATCTTACCCTCACTCACTCTCCTGAGTAGGGGAAAGGAGGATGAGAGAGGGGATGATAGAGGGGAGGGCATTCTGGGGGAAGGGGAGGTTGGAAGTACCCACTATCAAAGAGGGACAGGATCAAAGTAGGGAATGGACAAGTTGGGAGGTGAGATGGGTGGGACGGAAACATAAGCAGTCTTTTACAATATATCTACTATGGTAATGTTTTGCATAGACATACATGTACAACACATACTGAATTGCTTATGTTCTCAGAGGGAGTGGGTGACAAGGGAGAAAGGGAATGGATCTGAAAATCAAAGTTTCAAAAAAAAATGTTTCATAAGATGTCCAGGCATTGGGCCCCAGAGATTCACCTTGCCCTAAGGGCAAAGTCGAAGGGGGTATGGGAGAAGATATGGGAGAGAGCAGATTGGATGAGGGGATATCTTGTGGGACTGCTATTCTGGGGTGGCAGGCAGGGAAAAAATGGGGGAAAATGTAACTCATAATCTGGTGGAAATGATTGATGTAAACCAGAAGTTAATAAAGCATTTGTTTAATTAAAAACGAAAAAAGAAAAGAATTTTTGGTCTACCAGAAAGCCGTGATGAAAAAAGCAGTCTAGACAACATCCTCCAAGAGATTGTTAAAGAAAACTGTCCTGAGGTCCTGGAATCAGAAGATAAAATAGCTATCGATAGAATTCACCAGACTCCTCCTGAAAGAGATCCCAAACTGAAAACTCCAAGAAATATAGTAGCCAAATTCCAGAATTACAAGATTAAAGAAAAAATTCTACAAGCAGCCAAAAAGAAACAATTCAAATATCAAGGGAGTACAGTTAGGATCACACAGGACCTAGCAGCTTCTACATTAAAAGAGCAGAGGGACTTGAATTTGATATTTCGTAGGGTAAGAGAGCTAGGACTACAACCAAGGATTAACTACCCGGAAAAACTGAGCATAATCTTTCCGGCAAGGAGATGGACGTTTAATGAAGTAAGGGACTTACAGACTTTCCTGATGAAAAAGCCAGAGCTCAATGGAAAATTTGATCTCCAATTACAAGACTCCAGAAGGACATAAAAAGGTAAACAAGGGTAACAGACTCACACATGCAGAAGTGCACACACCCACACACACGCTCATTACTTGGAACGCAACAAGAGCAAAATGTTCACATCCCTATATGTGGAGCAGATAACTGTCAATATTCAAAATCCTTATGATTATCATGACCTTCAAAAGGGTTATACTTAGATAGAGGGTGTGGGTATGAATGCACTAATGTGAAGTCTAAAAAAAAGATGATTAAGGGGATCAAAGGGACTGTGATGGGAAAAAGGAAAGGATGAGCTAGGAAAATGTAAAATATGCCATCTGAAGAGACATCAAAACACACTATAGAAGAGGGGAAAGAAAGAGGGAGAAGAACATCATTTCAACACTATTCTCACTCGTTCTGGTTCAAAGAGGGATCAAATTAATCAGTGAAGTTTAAGATTCTAACGTGAATAGACATGTAAATTCATCAAATAGAGGAAAAGGAGGGAGGGAGAGGAGCACTGTTTGAAATTTAGTCTCATTGGTTTGGAATCAAACGGGGAGTAATTTACTCGGATAAGTATAAAAATGTACTGTGTCCTATAGATAGTGGGAGGGTGAAAAGGAGAAGACTGAAGAGGGGGATTAGAAGGGAGGGAAATAGTAGTAAGGGGAGAGGGTAGGTTAAGAAGGGGGGCCACTGGGTGGGAACACTGAGGGAGGGGGGTCAAAAGGGAAAACTTCAAGGAGGGGAAGGGAGAAGGAAGAAACAAAAACATAAACAGGGGAATAGGATGGAGGGGAATAGACAGATGGTCATCATTACTGTGAATGTGAATGGGATGAACTCTCCCATAAAACAGAGGCTGATAGCAGAATGGATTAAAAACCATAATCCTACAATATTCTGTCTACAAGAAACACATTTGAAACAAAGGGATACCCACAGGGTAAAGGTAAAAGGTTGGAGTAAAATTTATTATGCCTCAGCTAAAGTAAAAAAAAGCAGGGGTAGGAATACTTATCTCAGATAAAGCAAAAGCAAAAATAGATCTAATTAAAAGAGATAAGGAAGGAAACTATATCCTACTAAAAGGTACCATTGAGAATGAAGCAATATCACTACTTAATATATATGTACCAAGTGGTATAGTATCCAAATTCCTAGAGGATAAGTTAAAGGAATTAGAGGAAGAAATAGATAGCAAAACTATACTAGTGGGGGATGTTAATCTCCCCCTCTCTGAACTCAATAAATCTAACCTCAAAATAAACAAGAAAGAAGTTAAGGAGGTGAATAGAATCTTAGAGAGACTAGATATGATGGATCTCTGGAGAAAACTGAATGGGGATATAAAGGAATTTACTTTCTTTTCAGCAGTGTATGGTACATACTCAAAAATAGACCATGTACTAGATAAAAACCTCACAATCCAGTGCAGAAAGGCAGAAATATTAAGTGCATCATTCTCAGATCATGATGCAATAAAAATTATATGCAATAAAGGACCAGGGAAAGATAGACTAAAAACTAATTGAAAATTAAACAATTTAATCCTAAAGAATGGATGGGTCAAAGAAGAAATTATAGAAACTATCAATAATTTCATTCAACAGAATGATAATAATGAGACAACATACCAAAATTTGTGGGATGCACTAAAGGCAGTCCTCCGGGGAAGTTTTATATCCCTGAGTGCATACTTAAAGCAGAGAGAAGGGAGGTCAATGAATTGGACATGCAGTTGAAAAAGCTAGAAAAAGAACAAACTGAAAATCCCCAACTGATAAATGGTCAAAGGATATGAACAGGAAGTTTTCAGAGAAAGAAATTAAAGATATTTATAAGCATATGAAGAAATGCAAATCAAAACAACTCTAAGATGCCACATCTCTCCAGTCAGATTGGCTAAGATGACAAAACAAGAATGTGAGAAATGCTGGAGAGGATGTGGACAAATTGGAACACTAATACATTGCTGGTGGAGTTGTGAACTTATCCAACCATTCTGGAGAGCAATCTGGATTTATGCCCAAAGGTTTATAAATAATTTCATACCCTTTGACCCAGCCCTACCACTTCTAGGGTTATATCCCAAAGAGATCATAGAAGTGGGAGGAAGACCCATATGTACAAAAATATTTTTAGCAGCCCTTTTTGTGGTTGCAAAGAATTGGAAACTAAAGTGGTGCCCATCAATTGGGGAATGACTAAACAAGTTGTGGTATACGAATGTAATGGAATATTATTGTGCTATAAGAAACGGGGAGGTGACAGATTTCATAATGACCTGGAGAGACTTATACAAACTGATGCTGATCAATAAGAGTAGAATCAGAAGAAATTTGTATACAGTCACAGACATACCATATCTGTGATGACCAACTATGACAGACTGGACTCTTTTCAGCAATGCAGTGATATAAGTTAATCCCAAAAGACTAAAGAAAGTGAGAAATGTGCCAAAGAACTGAGCCTGAATCCTGATGGAAGCAAACTAAATGATCTTGTTCTTTTCATTGTTTGGTTTTATTTCTTCCTTACCATCTTTCATCCCACCTAGTACAATACGCCTTTGTAATTAGAATAATGTCTAATATGAATGCATTTGCAGACCCTATACTGGACTATATGCTGTTGTGGGGGTAGGGAAGTAAAGGAAATTTGAAAATCAAGGAACTATGGAATTGAATCTTGTTAACTGAAACTAAACTAATAAATTTTTAAAAAATGGAACAGGAACTGCATAAGAAGCAAGAAAAAGAACTAAGAATTGTCTGCCTTTGAACCCAGGTGCCAGTTGGATAGATTCAGGAAGGATCTGGGACCATGGAAAAGGAACCATGGAAGCTAAGGGCCTGCCTCTAGTCAAGATGAAAAGACCTCTTCTTGGGTATTTAATGCAAACTGAGAAAATTATGACTTACTGTGGCCTAGGGGTAGAGAACTCTGACATTTCTATTTGGATGATTGAGCTAAGGACTTCTCCAATTAAGAAGAAAGAAGACTTTTTGATTTAAGAGATTAAGACAATGTGACCTAGGGGTGGAGAACTTTGACCTTTGTACTTTGTGTCAGTTAAGGAGGCTTTCCTCCTTAAGGATGATTGAATTAAGAACTTACTAAACGATTGTGTTACTAAATGTATGTTATCTTTTGCTTAAAGCTATGTGACCACTTTGGTGAAAACTATGTGGCCATTTTAGCAATAAGTTGCTTTGCCATAATATTGTGAATGTTGTACTTTGATTTCTGTGAATATTTTGCCTTAATTTGTTACTGAATAAATAGAGAGTTCACTATACTATCTAATCGGAACATTGAAAGCTGTTCACAGCAGCAGTCCTCTGAAATCTGCTCATGCTTGGCTTTACAAAAGTACATAGATTCCCAGGGAAAACAGGTTTAATCTTAGATAGCATGTGTGACAAAGTGATAACTCATAACACTTCTTTGCTGGAAGTGCTTTTCTACCATTTGTAGGATAGTAAAGAAGTCACTCTTAAGACTTATGAATCAATCCACAATTTGTCCTTGGCTCCCCATGCAGTGAAAATTGAAGTCCAATTCTCCACAGTCAATGAAACTGGAAGTCTCCCACCACCCCTTCCAGTCAAGGTAGGACATAGAGGACAAATCCAAAGACTCTCTTCCCTCCTTACATTTCCAGGCTTTTCCTTATAAAGGATTTCAGCTAGAACTGCAGTTGGCTCCAAAATCAGGAATTCCACTTCCCTCAACTTTTTTTTGATAATTTATGGAGATCCCTGGAGGTATTACCAAGTTTCCCATTCTACTAGATCAGACTTCCATCTGGCATTTTTTTCCCCACTTACTCTACTGGCTATCAAAATGCTCATAATTTGTCAAAAAAAAAATCTTTTGATTGATAAAGATATGTCTTAAACTAATTAAGATAACTGAGCTAAAGTAAAATCAGATGGAATGATTTTGACCTTATCTTCTTATTACACTTTCACTCTGCATCAGTTATCAGGTATTGATATTTCCATATAATAAAAGCTAATATATAGCACCTACTATGTACTAGGCATTGTGTTAAGCACTTCTCATTTGATTTTCATGATAACTCTGGGAGGCAGGTGCTAATATTTTACCCCATTTTAGAGGTGAGGGGACTAAGGTAAAGTAACTTGCCCAATGTTATACATTTTTCATGTTAATGCTTCATATCTGTCATGTTAATGCTTCATATCTGGCAAATTGTGGAGTGATTCATAAGTCTTAAGAGTGACTTCTTTACTATCCCACAAATGGTAGAAAAGCACTTCCAGCAAAGAAGTTTTATGAGTTATCACTTTGTCACATATGCTATCTAAGATTAAGCCTGTTTTCCCTGGGAATCTATGTACTTTTGTAAAGCCAAGCACAAGCAAATGACAAATGACCAAAATATCCCATCACAATAATTTGTGATAATATTTTTGTGACAATAATTCTTTTTCTGATATTATCCAGTTGGTGGATGTATAAGTAGTTTTCTTTCTTTCTTTTTTCTTTTTGCTTAAAGGAACAAAACTACAACAAATATCGAGTGTTTTTTTTTTCCATCTTTGTTTCTCAAAAAGGATCATAGCAATGGAATTACTCATTCAAAAGTTAGGGCATGTTTTATAATTAATTTCTTACGGACATATGGCTTTCTCAAATATTCCTACCAGTCAGTACTTTGTATTTTTAGAATATAAACATATATAATGGGTCCTATTTCTCCACATTACTACAAAAATGTATTTTATTTTAGTTGTGATTTATTCATTATAATAAGCCTCTGTTTCCTTGTTTTCAGAATAAGGTGGCTGAACTAGGTAGATAGCCTCTGAGTTTCCTTTCAGCTACAGACATAGGAATCTATGACTATAAAACATTTTAGTTGCCTTCAAGTTCTAATTCCCTACATGATTTAAAAATATTGTTTTCCAGTCTCCCTCACATCCACTATGCTTGCTACCTCTTATCTAAACACACCATACTCCTTGTCTTTTTTTCAGGGGGGAGGGGTCTGGAAACATCTCACTCCACTGTTTTGTTGTTGTTGTTGTTGAGTTACTTCAGTCACGTCCAACACTTCATGACCCTATCTGGGGTTTTCTTGGCAAATATACTGGAGTGGTTTTCCATTTCCTTCTCTAGTTCATGTTACCGATGAGGAAATCAAGGAAAACCAGGTTAAGATACTTGCCCAGGGTCACACAGTAAGTTTCTAAGTAGCGATTTGAATTCAGGTCTTCCCAACTCCAGAGGCCAGGGCTCTATCCACTTTACCACTTATCTACAAATACATTCCACTGCCTACATGGTTGGTCTATTATCAAACTTTCCTGAATATTACATCAGAAATGATCAATGCATTAATAATTCCTCAACAAGAACTCACCACCATCCCCTTAAGGTCTATTACTTTAGCCCATGCTATAGAGAAATCCAAGTTGTATTCCTTCCCTGGAGGTCTCCACCATTATTAGTCTATGGTATCCATATATGGATTTTAAATGCCATAATAAACAACAAAGCATTTATTTTTCTCTTCTGATTTTTCTGATTAAAAGTCATTTGTTTACCAAAAGTGAGGAGGGAGAAGGGAATCAACATTTATGTAGCCCCTATATGCTGTTGTTATCCTCATTTTACTTTTGAGGAAACTGAGGCAGAGAGAAGTAACATGATTTCTCCATGGTCACATAGCTAGTAATAATCTAAGGCTGGATTTGAACTCAGGTCCTCCTGACTCCAGGACCAATATTCTATCCACTACGTCACCCAGCTTGTTTACTGATATCAGTCTCTCTCTGTATCTCTGTTGGGCACTCTCTCTCCTCCTCTCCATGTGATCTCAAAGCTGTAAGAAAACTTTCTTTAACATTAACTGTTTTTCAACTTGTATTCTTAGAAACTAAAATAACACTGAGAGATGAACTGGTATGTGCTCTGCAAATAAAAAGATTTTAACTTCTTCACTGACCATGTTTATTTCTTTATTTCCATTCATTCTTGCTGCTTAGAAGATTTTTAAAGATATTTAATATCAAATCAATAAAAGATGATAATCAAGATATTACAGGGACGTTAGATTCCTTCTAGTTCACTCCCCCCCCCCATTTGACAGATGAGAATATTGAGACTCAGTGACTTAAAAAAATCTTGTCCAAAAGTAGTAAGTTCCAGAGCCAAAATTTGAACCCCTTTCTTCTGACTCTAGTCTCACTTTTCTTTCCATTGTTAAAGACTTGTTATTAATTGGAATACTGGTGTTTTTCTGTTGTTTATAAATAAGCTTAAGTTTTGAAATGTGTACCTCTTATTTGAATATGCCAAGTTCATTCTCATTCTATCATTTAAAAAAATTTTAATGTAAATGAGTACTATATTTTATTGATATTTTTGTATCTTAAGATATGATTATATAATCATATTTTCCCTCTTAGCAATATGATGTATTATAGTTTTTTCTAATGTTAAACCATATATATTCCATTAATATTACCATACAATACACATACATTGTCTACTGCTCCCACTATATCCTATTAAATAATGTTTTTTTCAGACTAATACTACTGGAAGATTTTAGATGTGAGCTAGTAGACCTCTTTCATATTAAAGATGAGAAAAGTGTGGCTCAGATTTTAAGTTATCTAAGTCTAGGTAAAACGTGACAAAATGATGATTTGAATTCTGCTCCTATGAATCCAACTTCAACACCCTTCCTCTATATTACATTGCTTCAAAACCACAATATTTGAGAGTTGGAAAGAGCCATCTGGTCAAACTCAGACTCCCAAACGAATTCCCAATATGACATATATGACGTTATCATTTAGCCTCTGAAGACTATTTGTTACGAAACCATGGAACCGTTAATAGTAGAAGTATGTCCATTTTCAGAAATGATTGCTTTAACAAAAACTATAAGATCGTTGTCAACTGAAGACTATATTCAGCTTCATTCCTAAATAGAAATTGAATTTTGTATCCCTAGATATTTTTTTAAAAAAGAAACTTTTACTATCCAACAAATTTAAATAATTTTTCTTTAAAATATCCTGAAAACAGTCATCTTTGGACACCATAATATTTCTTTCTAATGAACTCTTGTCATTAAGCTATTCCATTAGCTGTGGATAATGAAACAAATAAGTAGTTTGAAAAACTGAATGATTCCTATATCACATTTAAATTATTTTTAAGTTACACCTTGTTTAGAGAAAAACAATCCTGTGGGAGACAAAAGCTGAAGTGAGCTTGAATATCTAAAAAGACAGGAAATCAATGAGAGTCATGTATATTGACACAGAGAGGGAGTAGAATGTAAAATTTTTGTGTAACAACCCATTAAACCTTCATTCCTGTCCAAGTGTAATGAAAAAGCTGAAGATATGCCAGAAAGATGAGCAAAGTTCTTTTTCATTGTTATTAATATATTCCAATTATTGCTTTTTATTTCAGAAACATCCAAAGCTCACATTTCTGCATATGTGGAGAGCCAAGTAATGCTTTTGTTGGATTGGAACACAAAACAGAGCAAAGTCTAATTTTTTTTATGTGTGGTTTCACAAATATTTTTCAAGTCACACTTATTGAATTTAGAAATAAAAGAGAATGGTGCTATAGTTAATTATGTCATCAAAATGGTTTCTAAATAAGATATGTTCAGGCATTTTAAGTTGTTAGTTTGATGAATGGTATATTAGCCAAAGACAAGGAAGTGGGAAGGGGAAATAAGTGCAGCAAACACTCACTTAAGAAACAACTTAATTTATTGCTAAAGTAGACCTATGAAAGACATCTTGACTTAATAAATTAACCTGATCAGGAGCTTACCAAATATTTGTATTTCTGATGCACTATATCACTTCCACATCTCCATGATGATGTCTTCTGATTAAATAGCATGCCATGATCCTGTTAGGAAAAGCAGGGAAGATTTGTTTTTGTTAAAAATGAAATCATTTTAAGAAATTTTTTCTAAGCTGTGTCATGAAGGCAAAATTGGAGAAATGGTTAAAACATAAACATTCATAGTCTAACTTCATATATTCTACTTAAATCTTTGTCTCTATGCAAATTTCCAAAATGAAACAAATATATCAACTTTATGAAACAAATATATCAACATTATGAAAACAATTGTCCAAGGTATTATTTTTAGTCAGATACAGATTATCTATCATCTATCTATCTACCAACAGATGAGAGAGAAAAAGGCAGAGGGAAAGAAGGAAGGAGGAAAACAGGGTGGGAGGGGGAAGGATGGTGAAGAGGGTAGGAGGGGAGGAGGGTGGGGAATAGAGGAGGAGAGGAAGGAGGGGAGGCAAAGAGGGAAGGATACTGAGGATCAGAGGAGGAGATGGGGGAGGTGGAAGAGGGGGAGGAGGGGAGAGGAAGACACAGATATCCAAACACATCTATCCTATGTCCCTAGGGGTAAAGCCTGGACCTAAGGTTTCATTGATGTTAAGATACCCTGATGTAGGACTTTCTTAACCAATAGAGGACAATAGGTCCTTTGTACCTTATGGTTTTAGAAAATTTCCTAGTGAATCTAGGCAATGAATAAATTTCTAGGGGTCACATAATTAACATACATTAGAAGCAAAACTTGAACACAAATCTTCCTGGTTTCAAGTTGGGTTCCCTGTCCTTTATGACATATTGCCTCAATAAATACTTATACTGTAAAAATAACTAATTATAGCATCAGATATGGTGAAAAACAGAATATAAAGAAAATGGATTGCATAAACCAAGTTAAGGTAGAATTCATAGAAATCAGACATTTAAGCAAGAGCTTGAAAGATAGGTAATATGATGCACATATAAACGTGGGCAGAGGCTATTTTTGCCTCCTCAATTGTCCAGGGCTTGGAGAAAGAAGGGTCATGGATTCTCATTGATGACCAATGTCCGGTCTTGACACTCACACTTGACACTATGAGTATTCACATTATGGCTTTCCCCACCCCGGAATCCTCAGGTACTACCTTAATTTCATATTCATTAATGAGTTTAGGATAATAAAACAAACATTTTCTAAAATACAAATACCAAACAGATTGGGAATTTGTGGAACTTATGAATGGATTATGCTATAATTAAGGGGAGCTTACTTCTGAAAAAAAAGTATTTTAAATTATATTACATTCCATATTACCTGGGTCATTTAGATGCGTGAGTGCACGTGAGTGCGTGTGTGTGTGTGTGTGTGTGTGTGTGTGTGTGTGTGTGTGTGAGAGAGAGAAATCAGGATTTATATTGACCTACAAGTAATAGAATCTGCCACTTTTACTGCCACTTGTAGTCAATAAAACCTTGGCATATTTTAGAGTTGAGAGAATGAATCATCCCTTCACTTATCATTCAGTCCATCCCTATTAATATCTACAAATACTTTAGAAGGAGAAAAAAAAAGGATAGCTCTGAAAATATATAGATTTGATTATGTACAACTTGACATCTTCCTTCAATTTATATTCTTTATGGATGAAAAGTGCCTAGTTTGAGGCATGTAAAATGTGTGAAGGTTGCACTTAGTAAATCTTATCAAGGCATTTGGATAATTCATATCACAACTTATAGAGAGGTATCTCTTCAAGTTTGGATAGGCAGAGCACATTAAATCATAATGATAACATTTTCCTGAAAGTTATCTCCTAGTGGTCTGAGAGTAGACTACCTTGTGCCCTCTGTGATGACATTTAGAATATAAATTAACCAAAATGACAAAATGTTAGTATGAAAAGACATTTTTAGGGTCGTTTAGGCAAACCACCTTATTCTGATTAAGGCAACTGAGGGCCATGCTGGTAGATCGTTCTAAATTTTATAAAGGACAAATCCAACACTTCTGACTCCAAATATGACACTGTTTCCACTACAATGCATAGTTATAATTTCAGATTAGACATACTAAAAAAAACTAAACCTTTTTGCTTCACAACACTAGGTTACACACTTTTAAAAGCTTTTGAGGGATGTTTAGCTAAAATGTGATCTTCCATGAGATACTATAAGGAAGATGGATCAAAATGAAATGCTGACCTAGTAAAAAGATAATTGCATGTGTGTGTATTTGCGTGTGTTTGTATTACAAACTCATAGATAGATATAGATAGAAGTAGATGGTAGACATGGATAGATCTTTAAATCTATTAAAATGGACATAACTTCTTTTTTTCTCCCCTATAGGACAACATAGTCTAGAAAATTAAGAAATGTGATTCTTCTTAGAGATATGATTAATATTATGCAATATCCATTTATAAAACTAGAATGATTGACTATAAGGCAAATGTACATAATTTTGAGCTTTTCAATTACAAAATTTATATTGCACAATGCCTAGATGAGAGGTGATATATAAATGTGTGGGTAGCTTCTCTAATTGACTGAAGAATTTCCCTACCCTAAAGATAATATTTGCAGAATAACAATCAGAATGCTATCAAAACATTGGGGAAAGAATCCTAGAACCAGTAAGCTGAGATACATAAAACACCATAGAACATTTCAATCAGATGTTGACCAAGATATTTACTAGTTGTTTTATACTGTGCAAAATTCCTGAGCTTGTTTTTTCATCTGAAAAAGGGGATAAGAGTTAGCATATACACGACATATAGATATCATTCATATATGTGTGTGTTCAGATGTGACAATATAGTTAATAAGCTTATTAAGAACCCGCTGTGTAGCAGGGACTGTAAAAGGTGATACAAAGAAAGGCAGAAACAAAATAAAAATGAACAAAATGACCTGCTCTTAAGATCACAGTATATGGGAACAATAACATTTAAACAAGAGTATAAAAATGAGCTATATACAGGATAAATTGGAAAGAAGGAATTAGCATTAAAGGGGGTCAGGAAAGATTTCTTGTGGAAGGGGGATTTTTAAGAAGTCAAGGAACTGAGGGGACAGCAATTAAGAGAGAGATAATCCTAGGAATGTGGGGTAGCCAGTTAAAATGAATACCTGGAATGGGAAGTTAGACTGTATTGTGCAAAGAATAGCAAGGAGACAGGTGTCGTTGCATCACATAGGAAGTGGAGGAGAGTAAGATACAAGACAGGAAACTAGGAAGAGGCTTAGGTTATAAAGGTCTTCAAAAAGGAAACAAGATTTCATACTTGATCCAAGAGGTACTAGGAAGCTGTAAGGGCCCTTTAAGACTTTACCTGAATTCCGAGAACTCACTAAGAACTCAGGCAAATGACAGTGCAACTCAGCCTGGGTCAAGAGGCACCTGAGCGTGTATCCTGCCCAGTGATTGCGGGGTATTGACTATGCACTGCTAACAGGGGAGCACTCCCTTCCTATGAGAAGCCTGTTACTGAAGTGGGAACAGAGTCGGGGAAAAGGATGAAAAAGGAGAGGGGTGAGGTGAAAGAGGAGGGGAGAGAGAAGAGGGGTTTGTGAACAAGAAAGAATAAATGGCAAGATACATTACACCTTGGTGTCGGACTCCTTTGTCTGTTCGGGAGGAGCAGGCTCTCCCAGGGGTCGAAGGGGTGACCAGAGTCATAGTGGCGACTGGTAAGGATTTCTCCTAGGGGTTCATGGGGGTGACCCAGGGGTCGTAAAGGGGTGACCAGAATCGGGGAGGCAATTGGAGAGTCGTAGAGGCGACTGGAGAGGTAAGTTTGGCATCAGCCCGGTACAGCGGGTCCATATAGGGAGCCATTGGAAATCATGGAATAGATTCACGATATGCTATGTCCTGTGGTTAGGAAGATTAGATTGACAAGCCGAAGGGACAATAAATTGGGATGGGGAGAGTCTTGAGGCAAGAAGACCAACTAGAAAGTTATGGCAATGATCCAGGTATGATGTTATATGGGCTTTTATGAGGATAGTGACAGAGTAGTGAAGGGGGCATATAAGAAATGTTACAAAGGTAAAAATCAACTGGATTAGTCACTGATTGAATGGTGGGGATGAGAGTAAAGAGCTGAGAAAGATCCCTAGGTAAGGCCTGGGACACTAGGAGATAGAAATAATAAAAAGAAAGTTAGAAAGATAGAAGGGATTGAAGGGAAAGATGAGTTCAGTCTTGGATATGTTGAGTTTAAGATGTCTACAAGACATCCAATGTGATTGACTTTGTGCATGAGAATAAAATAAACACCAGTCACTAAGGGTATAGAATTCTATTTTTATAGAATTTTTAAATGTCAGTAGCACAAAATACTGCCTCCCAAAAACTTCTTTTATTCTATACAATTCATAAATATCATAATCAGTTATAATTTTTAAAAGGAGACATTGCCGCCATATTAAAAATAATATTTCTATTGCATACTGAACAGAGAGCTTTCCAAAATTTATCACAATATGAATAAAGGCAAGCATTGGTAAGAAAAGAAAAAAAATGCATATTTGTCATAGGATGGAATCATTTGGGGAAAAAAAAACTAATAGAAGAATAGAGGAGAAAGACTAGAACCTTACATTTAGTGCTGGGAAGTATCTCATTCAGTCTAGCTCCCTCATTTTAAAGATAAAGAAAGTCACTACCTAAAAGGCCAAGTGACAGAGTGAAGAACACACCAGTAGCACACAGTAGAACTGACT
This sequence comes from Gymnobelideus leadbeateri, assembly GCA_011680675.1. Classification (NCBI taxonomy): domain Eukaryota; kingdom Metazoa; phylum Chordata; class Mammalia; order Diprotodontia; family Petauridae; genus Gymnobelideus; species Gymnobelideus leadbeateri. Next base: position 112,749 of record WOXC01001026.1, read on the forward strand.
AGGACTTGAATGTAGTATTTCTGACTAAATTCAGCATTCTTTCTTTGATACATGCTGCTTCAATTAAATGTCTGCCCTAGATTATAAGAACTATCTTGCATCTGCCATAAATCTTCCATCATGGATAAAACATTGCTATTAAGAGTTTAATTCAAAATAATTCTCATTGTGCTGCATAATACATACAATATGATCTCAAATGTGTCTAGAAAGCACAGATATTCATATGTTTACTCCTTGAAATCTAGTGATACCACTGGGTCAAGATCCCCATATGTGTGAAGCTCAGGGAGAATCAAGGATATGAATCTCACTCTTTGGAGTGGATATGAAGGATACGAATCTCACTCTTTGGAGTTTGAATTTTGATACCATTTCCCCATTTTCTAGAGATGCCAAATTCTCATTATAGAAATGACTTGAAAATTCTGAGACAAAGAAATAAATAAGCCCTGAAAACAAAAGAGCTACAGAATGTTTGTCTTATTCACGTGCATCCAACTTCCATTATAAATAGTGGTAGTTATGTGTTTATATAAAGAAAGACTCTTTCTGAAGCCCTCGTTCTTAAAATATTTCAAGAAAGTGTTTTTTTTTTAAGCTTAAGCATTAGTGGCTACATATTTTTCACCCACACTTGTGCTCAAAACACTTCCAAGGGGATTTCACTTACTTTAAAACTAAAATCACAGAGGCGTGTTACATTAACTAATTTCAAGAAAACACAACCACTAATATTATCTAGACAAGGGGAACCCAGCAACCAAGGCTGTGAATTATTGAGATGTGTTTCAAGTTCATGGCAACAATTAAATTTATTCCATGCTTTCTAGCTATGTGACTATGACCTCCAAAGCCAAACAGCATTTTAACATCACTAGACTTCATCCACACACACACACACACACACACACACACACACACACACACACAAAAAAAAACCAAAAAAAACCTTTAAAAGTTTTTTCCCCCATACATTAGACATTGCCAAGAGTTCTGGACAAATTTGTATGCCTTTTCTGGAAGAGTTTTGGAGTGTCTGAATACTAGTAGAGATTTTAAAGAAGTTATGAGTTCAGCTCCCCTTACAAGTGTTTGAAGCTTAAAACTTATCAAGCAATAAACCGACATGTATTTACTACTGACCTACTATTTACTTACTTGTACTGCTACCCTTGATAGTGATATAAACAAAATATATTGCATGGTCCCTATCCTTATGATCTATTTGTAGCAATAACAAACCCATGAAATGAATATATATATATATATATATATATATATATATATATAAATTATATGGCATTTAACTGTAGATGGGGTTGATTTTAAACATACAAGGAGTTCAGAGAATGGAGAAAACATTATCGACTGTAGTAGTCAAGGAAAGGTTTCATGGAGAAAAATTGGGGACTGTGAGCCTTAGAAGACTAACAAAGGCTTGGGTTTGGTTGGGTGGAAGGGAGGACACAAGACTTTCTATTTCTGAAATAAATACCATCAAAAGGTTAGAGAAAGGAATGAAAAAAATAATATTGGTATGACAAAGGGAGGAAGGGAGGAGTAGAAAATAAACAAACCAGGTAGACTAGAGTAGAAGAGTTGTAAGAGAGTTTTGGAATGTCAAACTCTTCCCTTGGCCCTCTCTTTCTAGTTTTTGTACATATACTCTATATTTCATCTATACTTGTTTAACTCTTGTTCCTTGAACAAAATACTTGATTTTCCATATTGGTACCTTGAACTGTCAGTCTCTTCACACCCAGGATGTTATTCCTTCTCACGTGTCACTTAGAATTTCTTAATTTTTTTCAAGATTCAACTAAAATTGCAATTTATGAAGGTTAACTATTCCCAGTAATTCCCTGAGATTGACCAGTCTTAGCAAGAGCTTGGATACTGGGTATGGGTGGGTGAGAAATAGTTGAGGAAAACACATAGCTTATGAGTCTGGGTAATTTATGGCATAGTCTTGGATGGTAACAGTAAATGGTTTTATTGAAAAACAAAATAATGAATTAGGTTTTGAACTCAATTGACTTTAAGATGCCTATAGGGCATCAAGTTTGAGATAGACACTAGAGATGCAAGCCTGATGGTAAGAAGAGGGGTTAGGGCTAGGCAAGTGGATTTGGGGTTCATTAGCACAGAAATCATAATAAATTCATGGGAGTTGATGAAACTGCCAAATGAAATAGTATAGAGGGAGAAGAGAAGAGGGAATAGGGTGAAACTCTATCGGACATCTACAATTACTAAACATGACCTGGCTAAAGATCCAGCAAAGCAGTCCCAAAATAAATGATTAAATAAATAGGAGAAACCCAAGAAAGTAGTGTCACCAAAACTTAGAGGAAAGAGAATCAAAGAAACGAGGTTGATCAATATTATCAGAGTGAAGAGAGGTAAAGAAGAATCAGTATTGAGAAAAGACCATTAGACTTCACAATTAAAACATCTTTGAGAGATCTTTAAGAGTAATTTGGAGAGGACAGTTTTGATTAAATGATGAGGTCAGAAGCCAGGCTCTAGCATGCAAAAAGAGAGAGAGGAAAGAAGGTGAGGCACCTATTGTGGACAGCCTTCTCAAGGAGTTCTGTCACCAAAAGGAGACAAGATAGGGGATGATATTTAGCAGGGAAATATGGATCAAGTAAGAGGTTTTTGTTGTTGCTGATGTCTTTAGGGTTTTTTTTTTGGATAGTGTAGACACTGGAATATTTTCAGACAGTAAAGAAGCTACCAGAAGATACAGTATGATTGAAAATAAGTGAGAGGGGGCTGCTAGGTGTCGCGGCGAGTAGAGCACCAGCCCTGGAGTCAGGAGGACCTGAGTTCGGATCCAGCCTCAGACACTTAACATACACACAAACAAAAAAACCTAGCGGTGTGACTTTGGGCAAGTTACTTAACCCCAATTGCCCTCCAAAAAGCAAAAAGAAAGAGTGACAGGGAAGAAAAGTTATTTTATAGATAGTCCCAACAATATTAGTATAGTTTTAAACTAAAGCTTAATCATTTGGTACATGTTCTCATTTAATCCTTGTGAGATATTTTCAAATTTGGCTTCAGGTGCTTATTAGTTGTAGGACACTGTAAAGCCAAGCACAAGCAGCTTTCAAGATTCTGATTACATAGTATAGCAAACTTTCTACTTATTTGATAACAAATCAGAGCAAAGAAAATCAAGATACAGCACTCACCATGTCACAACTCAACAACTTGTCATTAAAATGTCCACATTGTTTAAAACTATGTGACCACTTTGATGAAAACTAAGTACAAACATTTAGTCAATCACAAAATCCTTAATTCAAACACAAAGTACAAAAGTCAAAGTTCTACACCCCTAGGTCACAGTAAGTCATAATCTTCTCAGTCAGTACACAGTATCCAAGTAAAGTCTTCTTTCAGCCTGACTCTAGGATGGCTCTCAGCTTCCAGGGTTCCTCTTCCATGGTCTCAGCTCCAACTGTCACCTGGGTTCAAAGGCATGCAGCTCCCAGTTCCTTGTTCAGTTCTTCTTCCAGTTCCCATTCCATATTAAAGTTCATAATGTCCGGTCCACCTCAAGTGCTTCATAGTTCCTGTTTCCTTGACAGAGCCACAATAATATTCATACACATTGCAAGGACCATCATCAATTCAATATCTGCCTGTGAAATCAACTCAGACCCACCAACAAGGTCCAAGAGGTCAGCACAAATCATCAGTAAAGTCCCAGGACCTCCAAAATCCTCTTCTAGCTCTTCTGTAATCATAAAACTAGAGAATGTTCTTTCAGGGCTTCCAGTAGCATCCCAGGGCTTCTATACAAAGTATCCCAAACAAACATCAACACAGACAGTGCAGACAAACAGAGTTCCAGGATGCTACAAGTTTTCTCCTTCTTGACTCTGCCACCACAAGAGTTCTCTTCTCAGTTCTGCTGTCTTTAGCCTGTGCCTCTCCTTATATATGGTCATTAGCTCCTCCTCTTCCTGTTGCAGGAGTTCATGAGTTCTAGGGTTCACAAGTTGTGGGATTCACATGTTATGTTTTTTAATAGACTTGATACAAGGCTCAAAAGAAACTTGAACTGAAACAAGGTGTCAATTGAATAGCTGAAACAAGGTGTGAACTACTTCTATGCTTGCCATTACAGTGGGCAAGTCACTTCTAACTTCCTTATATTTCTCATCAGTAAAATGGAGGTAATAATAGCACCTAACTTCCAGGGTTATTGTGAAAATAAAAGGAGATTATATTTGTAAAGTACTTTGCAATCTTTGGAGAGCTATATAAATACTAGTAATTAGTTTTGTCATTATTATTAATAATAGAGAATATAATTATTTGAATGTTTTCTCTCATTAGAATGTAAAGAATGTAAGCTCCTTGAGAGGAGGCACCATAGTTCTGCATTTTTTTTTAAGCAAGTGCTATTAAGTAACTTGTCCAAGGTTACAGGGCCAGTTATTTTTGTGCGGGTGTTAAGTATAAGGCCAGAACCTATCTGGTCCTCCTGACTCCTGGCCTCCCCCACCCCCCCTTTTTTTTGCTTTTTGGAGGGCAATTGGAGTTAAGTAACTTGCCCAAGGTCACACAGCTAGGTTTTTGTTTGTGTGTGTGTTAAGTGTCTGAGGCCAGATCTGAACTCAGGTCCTTCTGACTCCAGGGCCGGTGCTCTACTCACTGCACCATCTAGCCACCCCAACTCCTGGGCTCTTACTGCACCACCTAGCCACTCCTCTGCCTTTCTTTGTATTCACCCCACTTAGCACTTTGATGATCACATTCTAAGAATTTAATCAATGCTTGTTGATTGGTGACTCATTCTACAATTGTAGGTATCTTATAGCATTGGTGTCAAATTCAAATAGAAATGAGAACACTGAATGACACATAAGGATCCCTGCAAGCTACATATTGACTTTGAAGACCATATATTCATAGGATCTATATTTTGTGTTTTTATTTATTTATTTTGTTAAATAATTCCCAGTTACATTTTTATCTGGTTGAGGTGCATTCAGGAGTGTTGAAGGTCACTTGTGCATGTTTGACACTTCTGCCTTAGAATATTACAACCCTGTGATTCTCAATAATTCACTTTACTGATATTAACAAGAGTGTCTCTATCAAAACACTGAGCAACCTGCTCATGAACACTGTATACTGAATTTAGAAAACCAGAAAGAGGTCCAATAAACTGTCCAAACAAGTTATTGTGGAGAACATGTGTTCCAGAAAAAAAGACATAATAGAGGGAGTACCAAGTAATTCTCAGATGAAAATAGTGGACATGGGGAGAAAATATCATGGTATGTATATATAGTGGAATATATAGTGTCATTGGAAATACTATATCAGGCTTTCATAGAAATAAGGGAAAGATTTACATGACTAATGAGGAACTAAGAAAGAACAATACAGACTGTTCCAAAGGTCTTACCAGAGTTCTAAGTTTCAATTGCTTAAAATAGTAAAGTAGGAATAGCACAAATGGAGATAAGAAGAGTATTTACATTCCAGGCTTGTTGTGAGTCTCAAATGACAGTGTCCATTAAGTGCTTTGCACTTTATAGCACAATATAAATGCTAATTAATAATAAAAATAGCAACAATAATTTCTATTACTGCCACCACTGCCATGGCTGCCACCACCACTACTACTACTACACTGTTCCTATAAATGGACCAAGTGTTCTATATTTCATTTTATCCCTAATTCTGTCACTTCTATTCATTACCTGTCTCTCCTAGATTCATGTCAATAAAATGTTTAATAAATATAGTATCTTTTCTTTCATACAAGGCATTAGTAAAATATGAAACAGGAGAGAGTCAATGAAAAAAAAATCTTGACTAAAAAGCAGCAGATAACACTTTTGACTATTCCTTCCTTCTGAGTTCGCTGTTTCTATCACTTTTATGATGCCCCATGCTCCTGGTTCCCCTTCTTAAGGGGATCTTAATCAATTAAATTAACTGAATTCAACACCATTGCTCTATGATACCTACAATTGCAGAATGAGTTACAAGTCAAGTAATGTAATTTTTTCTGTCATCTTTGTTGGCTTCTTTATTTTTTTCTTTCAACTCTGAACCCTTTACTATTCTCTCTCATTACACCCTTGCTACCTCCCAGGGTTGTTGTGATGATCCAATTCCTATATACAGACATACATAGTACATATGTGTTTATATATATTATATACATAATATATGCATGTAGATACACATATATGTATATATACAATTTCATCTGAAATATGAATATGTGTATGAAATATGTATGCTATATACATGTATATGCACACACATGTATATACTTATATAATCTTAGGAATGAAGGACACAAACATTTATTAAGTACTTACTATGTCAAATCTACTATACTAAGCTGTTTACATAGTGCCTTACACATAGTAGGTACTTAAAATGCTTCTTCCCTTTTTTGCCCCTTTTCTTCCATCTATCTCTAGTTTTATAATCCAACCCTTAACTTCTCTTCTAAGCTCCACACTGTTTCCTAAAAGCTATTACCTTAGGACATCTCTACTTAGAGTTTTAACCAAAATGTTTAAATCAACATATATAAAATTAAGCTTATTATCTTACCTTTTTAACAATACTGAGAAAACTGTATGGTTATTATCTCAGGACCATCCTAATTATGTTTTAACTCTTTATGGTCAAAGATATTTATAAACAAGCTGACTGTGGGGGAAATTCTCTTACCATAATGGTTCTCAAAGACTATTATGTTATAGAATCACTTACAACTAATGGCCAAAGGATAAACTCAAATCCTGAAAGTGAAGAAGGCTTACTTATGATTTGCATCAGTGGAGAAGTCAACAAGTATTTAATTATGCACATACTAGTGCCAGGCTCTGTGCCTGGGGATACAAAGAAAAGATAAAAATAGTTTTTTCTCTTAGGGAGCTCATTCTAATGGGGGAGACAGCATGCAAACCACTAAGTATAAATAAGACAAATGCAAAGTAAATTGAAGGTTATCTTTGTTGTTCAGGAGTTTTTCCAATTGTACCTGACACTTTTTGACCCCATTTGGGCTTGGATTTTTTAAAAAGTAATTGGTGTTAAGTAACTTGCTCAAGGTTACAGGGTCAGTCATTATTTATGTGTGGGTGCCCATTTTCTGAGGCCAGAACAGATCCCGGGTCCTCCCAACTCTGGGGCTGCGCTCTTACTCTCTGTACCACCTTGCTGCCTCAGGGCTTGGATTTTTGAAGGTTTTTTTTGTTTGTTTGTTTGTTTTGATTTGCAAAGAATCTAGAGTAGTTTGTAATTTCCTTTTCCAGGTCATTTTACAAAGGAGGAAACTGAGGCAAAGAGAGTTAAGTGACTTGTCCAGGTTCATACAACTAGTAAGTGTCTGAGACTGGATTTGAAACCACAAAGATGAGTTCTTCCTAACTCCAGCATTGACAAATCTATGCACTTGATCATTAGCTTATTTAGGAGAGAGGGAGGGAACAGAGAGGGGAGAGGATAGAAAGTGGGGGAGAAGACAGAGAGGATGGCCCTAGTCCCAAAAACCTCTGTTCAGGTTTTATGTTGGAATGAAAGGAAACACTCCAGAAGTCACTGCCCATTGAAAAGAGAAGCTATCTTTGCCCTAACAGAGAAAGGATATGCAACAAGACAGGATCACCAAGTTTCTCTAGACACAGCTCCCCTTTTCTCCACACGGAAACAAGTCTCATCAGTAAGTTATCAGGGTATGATTTGCATGGAATTGGGCACCTGCCAAGTGTGAGAGGCCCAAACAAAGCATAACTGAGATTTTTTTTAAGCCTGTAGGCCAGGAACCTGAACCAGGAAACCCCAGACAATCAGGTTTCTTGGGTGGAGGAATTCCTATTAGGGAAAGCTGGGGTTGAAGCAAAATTTCATCAAAAAAATAGGTTGCAAAACAGAAACACCATGAAATTAAGTTTATAACCCTATTTGGTACCACAAAGTTAGGCAGGATACTCACCTTCATTAAAGTCCTACACTCATATCTGATTCGTTATTGTTTCTATTTTCTTTGAATCCTCAGCTTCTGAATCAGAGGCTTTCTTATATATAGAGATAGATGCTGGACCTGTGATTTCATTGATATAGAGAACTCTTAAGGTAATGTTAACTTCTTCTACCAGTGCAGTCTGGCATCTTCTTTTCAACTTATGGTCTTAAAGTGCTACTAAGCAAACTGAAAAATTAAGCAGTTTGTCCAGGATCTGGTTCCAGTTAGAGGCAGCATTTATACTCACATCAGTCTTTTGGGGCAACTAGGTGGCAGAGTGAATAGAGCGCCAGCCTTGGAGTCAGGAGAACCTGAGTTCAAATGTAGTCTCAGATACTTAACTGGCTGTGTGACTCTGGGCAAGTCAACTAATCCTGTTTGCCTCAATTTCCTCATCTGTAAAATGAGCTGGAGAAGGAAATGGCAAACCACTCCTCTATCTTTGCCAAGAAAGCCACAAATGGGGTCATGAAGAGTTGGACACAACTAACTATACAACAACTTTGTCTTTGTGGGAAGCTCTCTATGTACTCTATTGCCTTATTTTTCAACTTGGTTTGATGCTCTCATAGTGCTATGGAGATGAATCTGATATCTCAAAAGCCATGTAGGCAGTATACAAAGTATGGCAGGGATCTTACAGTCTAGAAAGGTTTCTTGTATGGGTCTAGTGATGGAGTTTATATACATTGTCCAAGACTTACCAACTTCAAAGAATCTCAACAGGTTAACCACAGGCTGTTTATGCATATATATGCACAATAATATATGTATATACACATGTGCATATAAATATATACACAGATAGTTATTTGTATATGTATGTATATATTTAATTGTATATGTGCCTACACATACATAGTTATTTATATATGCACATATATGTATAATTTATATGTATTATAGTCTATATCAGTGCAGAGTACCCCTGCTCCAATGAAATCCCAGATTCTTGGCTTATTGAAGTATTCACTAGGGTAACATTCTTGATAGCATTTTCTCTCAAGCACATTTCTTGTACGGATTCTGAAACTTCCATTTTCATTAAACACTCTGTTCAATAATTCATCTAGAGTATTTAAAAATTGGCTGATTCTCCAATTTTAAGCTTTCAGAAAAAAAAGGAAAAAAAAACAGGTTCCATTAAGAAAACCAAGCAAAACCAAACAAAAACATTTCCTTTATCTTGGAACTTTGAATGATAAAGCTCCCCCATACTATATGGGTTATACAAAAGATTTTTTTTTAAAGGTATGTCTTTTTATGTTCATTTAAAGAGCTCTGAATATTCACCAAAAAAAAAAAAAAACAAGCTTGCTTTCAAACGGACACACTTTCCTCTTGGAAATATATCTTTCTTGTTTTAGAAAATACATGAGGGAAAGTGAACTTATAATTTCTGCATGGGAGAAAAATTGAGTCAGTTAAAAAAAAAAAGTCAAAATTTGGTTTCAAATCCACATGTAACCAATAGATCCCATTTAACTAATGATTCCTTTTGAAACCTGATGTTTTCCCATATAGGTTATAGAAATTAACACTTTTAATAGCATTTTGCAATTGTGACTATAAATGTCCCATTCAAAAATGCATGAATAATGCATTGGGCCATCTAAGGTATTAAAGAAAATGCATTTTGTTTTAATTCTTGGTGGGCTAATTTTATTGAAATTGCCTGGAAAGTAATTGAAAGTTTAGCAAAATAACCATAATCCTCAAATTGTAGTTGCTGTTATAATTATAAATGGCAAGGTACCATGTCGTTTCTCATAACCATTACAAAACCAATGATGCTAATTATTGGAACAACACTGTTCTTCTCAAAAGGTAAAGCTGGTTGTAATAATTTAGAAACTAAAGTTTACAAAATTATATTATGAAGACTTAATTAGGTATATTCATCTTTAAATAGTTGAGATTATTAGAAACACAATTTAACTTACTATATATAAAAAAAAGATGCAGTATGGGGTAATCGACAGAGAGCCAATCTCAGAGCTGGGATGACATGGATTTGTATCTCTCCATTTTCTAGGCAATTGTGTGAGATTCAACATCCCTATGGTGATATGTTGACTTTGTTTTAAAATATGATATTAAAATTTCTTTTATTTTAATTGATTTTGGTAAATATTTACCAATGAATTTTAAAACTATTTTGAGTGTAATGTATGCACTGAGGACTGTTGTGAGTGACATGTTACTCTCAGAGTATATGTTTGACACTTCTACTCTTGATAACTCTAACAGGGTAAATTCATGACAGAATGAGGGTCTACATTGGAAGAGTTCATTCATCTTGGAATTTCTTAAAAATATCAATGAAATTATCTACCTAGTCCCAATTCAGGGAAATACTGAGAAATTCAGGAGTTAACTTCAATGCTAATAAAATATCATTTAAAAAGAAAAAAACAATCTTTTTTTTTCCCCTCTGTTCTGAAATATAAGCTCTAAGAAGCCTATGTTTTTATAATCCTACTGAAGCAGGGCTTGTCAAGTACTTATTGGCTCCTGAGGTGGGCCTCTGTTTTACTTTTATATGTAAAGAAAAAGAAAACATGTAATGAACTATTATTATAATAAGGAGTTTTGGAATTTATAGAGCATTTAATCTCATCTGAATGTATAAATATTAACTAATTCATATATAACAGTTCCCAAATATGCTAACATTTCATATGAAATAATTAGATTCATAAATAAAGCAAACAGTAAACTCTAGAAATGTGGGGTTTTAAAATTTTCAATTATTCTACAAGAAAAGGCCTTAAAAGAAATAAAAATTCTATAGATGAGAATGAAAATTAAAAGTTGGCAAGATGCTTTAGCTTATCAGCATAAGATAAACCCTAAAGGTAATATTTTCATATAAAACGTACTGTATTTGTTGTTGTTTTCTTTCTCACTAGGAAGAACAGTGAAAAGGCAATTAGAAACAATGACTGAAGGATGGCCCAATCATAGAAAGAAAGCCAAGAATTGAAGCTAAACACTGATCTTGTTTTTCCTCACATTATCTGCCAATCCCAAGGATATTTCACTCTTCCATTTACCTTTACACAATAGTCTTGTTAAGGGACTTCTTACAAGGCTCAATTTTATAGAAGAGAGAAAGTGAAAATGCCAAGAGTTAAGGGTTCATTTGAACATTTAAAGGCACAGCATAATAAGTAGGCCTAATGCTGATATGTGACATAAAGGATTACAATAAGTGTCTCCTTATACAGTGGTCACATGGGCATTTGCTCTTGAGAGGAAAGCACTGCAGTTAGCAGTTAGCTGTCTGGTAGACTTTTGGCCAAATTCTTAACAACAGATGACTTAACAAGCATGTTTGAGATTGAAATATGGATTTTGACCAATGTGATGACCAACCATAGGACTGATAATGAAGTATGATGCCTAATTCCTTTTAAAGAGGAGAAGGGGTCAAGGTGCAGAATAAGGCAAACACTTAAAAAATGAAGGGGTTTGTCTTGCCAGACAATGCTTATTTGTTACAAAAAAAAAAAAAACTAAAACTAGAGGAAAAGCTATCAGAAGGTGGGTTTAGTTAGCAGTAGCAAATAGAGAAGAAAAAGAAATCAAAGAAATCAAATTAGGCTAAGAAGAGACCAAGCTATCACTCTTTGCAGATGATATGATGATATACTTAGAGAATCCTAGAGAATCAAGTAAAAAACTGCATGAAACAATAAATAAATTTGGCAAAGTTGCAGGATATAAAATAAACTCACATAAATCCTTGGCATTCCTGTATATCTCTAATGAAATTTAACAGCAAGAGATAGAAAGAGAAATCCCATTTAAAGTTACTGTAGACATTATAAAATATTTGGGAATCAACCTGCCAAAACAAACCCAGGACCTATATGATTACAACTACAAAACACAAATCACACAAATAAAGTCAGATCTAACTAATTGGAAAAATATCAGTTGCTTGTGGCTGGGTCGAGCTAATATAATAAAAATGACAATTTTACCCAAACTAAATTATATATTTAGTGCCATACCAATCAATTTACCAAAAGACTACTTTATAGAGCTAGATAAAATAATAACAAAATTTATTTGGAAGAATAAACGGTCTAGAATATCAAGGGAATTAATGAAAAGAAATGCTAGGGAAGGTAGACTAGCTATATCAGATTTTAATCTGTAGCATACAGCAACAGTCATCAAAACTACTTGATACTGACTGAAGAATAAAGTAGTGGACCAATGGAATATATTGGGTGCATGAGATTCAGCAATCAATGAGTAATCTATTGTTTGATAAACTCAAAGACTTCAGTTTTTGGGATAAGAATGCACTGTTTGACAAAAACGTCTGGGAAAACTGAAATATAGTATGGCAGAAACTGGGCATAGACCATTATCTAACACCATATACCAAAATCAAGTCTAAATGGGTGCATGATCTAGGCATAAAGGATGATACTGTAAGCAATCTGGGAGAACAAGGAATAATGTACTTGTCAGATTTGTGGAGAGGGAAAGACTTTATGACCAAACAAGAATTAGAGAACATTATAAAATGCAAAATTGATAATTTTGATTAAATTGAAAAGCTTCTTTACAAAGCCAATGTAACCAAGATCAAGAGGGAGGTGGGAAATTGGGAAAGAATTTTTACAACTTATGTCTCTGATAAAGGACTCATTTATAAAATATACAGAGAATTGAGTCAAATCTATAAGAATACAAGTCATTCCCCAATTGATAAATGGTCAAAGGATATGAACAGGCAGTTTCAGAGAAAGAAATTAAAAATATCTCTAAGCATATGAAGAATGCTTTAAATCACTATTAATTAGAGAAATGCAAATCAAAACAACTCTGAGATACCATCTCACCAGTCAGAATGGCTAAGATGACAAAACAGGAAAATGACAAATGCTGGAGAGGATGTGGGCAAATTGGAACACTAATACATTGCTGGTTAAGTTGTGAACTTATCCAACCATTCTGGAGAGCAATTTGGAATTATGCCTAAAGGGCTGTAAGTTATTTCATGCCCTTTGACCCAGCAATATCATTTCTAGGGTTATATCCCAAAGAGAAGTAGGAGGAAGATCCATATGTACAAAATATTTATAGAAGCTCTTTTCGTGGTTGCAAAGAATTGGAAATTAAGGGGGTGCCCATCAATTGGGAAATGGCTGAACAAATTGTGGTATATTCATGTAACGGAGTATTTTTGTGCTGTAAGAAACAAGGAGCAGATGGACTATTTACCTGGAGAGGCTTATATGAACTGATGCTGACTGAAAAGAGTAGAACCAGGAGAAATTTGTATACAATCACAGACACAACATATGTGTGATGACCAACTATGACAGACTGGACTCTTCTCAGCAGTGCAATGATATAAGCCAATCCCAAAAGACTCATGATGGAGATAGATGTCTACATCCAAAGGAAGAACTAGAAAGAATTGAGTTTGAATCCTGATTGAAGCAAACTACTTGATCTTTTTATTGTTTGGTTTTATTTCCTCTTCACCATTTTTCATTCCATCTAGTACAATCAGCCTTTGTAACCTGACTAATGTTGAATGTGAAAGTATTTGCAGATCCTATACTGGATTGTATGCCATCATGGGGGGTGGGGAGGAGGTAGGGAAGGAAAATTTGAAACTCAAGGAATTATGGAATTGAATCTTGTAAACAAAAAGTAAACAAACAAATTAATAAAGACAAAAAAAGAATATTCTGGGTTAATTTAGCTTATCTGGGGTCTAAAATAAAGTTTCATAATTTAAAATATAAAGGTGGGTTTAATTTTATTAATTTGTTTAGTTTTTTTAAAACTTTTTTGGACTTGAAAATTTCAAGCAAAATTTAGAAGGAAGATGTATAACAATATAATTACTACCTACTGAGTTGATAAAAAAATTAGTTTCTTGAAGAGGAATAAGGAGTACTACACAGCCTTTGACCAGCTCTAGAGGTGATTGGTAGGGGTATGATATAAAACTGGGTCTCTGGATATGTAATATCTATGTAATGGCATAATGAGACCAAAGCTGGACATGGGAGGAGAAGGGGGGAAGGGAGGATAGCTGATATATATTTAATTATTTAAGGTATACACAGTAATTTAAACACATTGTCTCATTTAAGCCTCAGAACAACCTGGCAACCTTGATACCATAAGTATGATTTTCCTCCTTAAAGAAAGGAATCAAACTCCAGAGAAGAGATGCCAGATACGTCATGACTACATAGTCATGACTATGTAACTGTCAAAGTTATTGTTCTAACCCAGTTCTTTTCTGACTCCCAGTCCAGGCAACTCCATTAAATGTGCTTTCAGACTATTCTCTAAAGCTCAGTTTGTTCCTTCATTTCTTCCTCCCTCCCCCCTTTCCTTCCTTCCCTAAAGGATTAAACTAAGGCTTAGACTCTATCTCAATGGCAAGATGCTGACTTTCAATTATGTTCAGAATATTTTGTGTTTCCAGCTAAGATCATTTAGAACAAAGGAAAAAATAAACACCGACATTTGAGAAAGTATGAATATGAGATGGCATTTACCTCTAATTCTCACAGGAAAAACTCATTAGAAAAGAATGCATATGGACCCGAGTATGAAATGTATTTGGGTGTGCAGACCTTTGATTTAGCATGCTAGCAGAATTCATCCAACTGCAACAGGAACTATAGATAGAAAATGAGTTGGGCCCAGAATTAAACTGGTGGTAGAAATCAGTCATTGCAGTAGACTTATGAATTCATGCAGTGTTACTGCTGGAATCTATCTTTTTGCAACCAAAATTTTCTGATTATTGCTATATGACTGAGTTATTGAATAACACAATCTCAGAAGATCAACATTTTGGTGACAAAGAATTAGGAAAAAGATACTCAGTGGCGAGGGGTGTTGAATAACCTTCAAGCTTTAGCACATTCACTCATTCATCATTCTGCTGTCATATCTTAAGTACCTTCTATGTCCAAATTGGACAAACAAGGTCTAGCCCTCAAGGTGATACAAGAAAAGAAACAGTCCCTGCCTTCAATGAGATAATATTCTATTGGAAGAAATAAAAATAAAACATATACAAAAGGAATACACAGTGATTTTGGAAGGACTAGCATCTGGGGTAAAAATCAGAACATGTCCACTATGGTAGGGGGCAGTTGAGTAGAGCTTCGAAGGAAGCTAGGGATACTAAGAGGTGGCAGTGAGTTGGGAATGAATTCCACAGGGATGGGATAAAACTAATCAGTCAACAAACATTTAATTATCTACTCTATTCCAGAAACTTTGTAAGATATTGATAATATAAAAAAAAAAAACCTGAAACTTTCCTTTAATGTATACAACAGATGCTGATATAGGCAGTTCTAAAAGATTTAGTGCAGTTTAAAATTATTGTGGTTCAAATTTGCACTATGACTTTTGGGACTCTATATAAGCATATACAAAATATCCATAGAGAGAAAGGAAGCTTGGAATAGTGCATATTACCGAGCTGCCTTTGGAACAAGGAAGTTTTATGTTCAAGTTCTGCTCTGACACATACCGGGTACGTGAGTAGCAAGTCACCTGACCTCTCATAGCTCTGAGCAACTCTTAGACTATAAATTGTAGAGAACTGACCTTCATTAGTGGATAAGTTTATTGATGTTAGTGTTCTCTATTCCATGACATGATAGATCAAGGTTCTATCCCTAACATAAAGACAAGGTAAATACAAGGTAATTTAGAGAGAAATGTCCTGATAACTGAGGGGATAAAGAAAGGCCTTAAGAAGAAGGTGGCAAGTGATGAGTTTTGAGTAAAATGAGGTTAGTGGAGGTAAGAAAATAATTTTTCTAGGCATGTAGCAGTCTGTACAAAGGCCTGATAGAAATGGTACATTAAGTCATATTTAATAATATTACCTTTGGCGATCACTGACTGACCTGTCACTAATGCCACACAGCATTGATGGTCAGGAAGTCCAATTCTATCCTAAATTCTTGCTAACTCAGGTTCTTTCTAACTCAAGTCCTAGTCTAAATGTTGAAGGAATTCACCAATAATTCATTGGTTGTTAGCAGTTTTGAAGGTTTGAGTTCACCTTGCTTCAGGGTATAGTTTCCAAGGGTGAAATAAGAGCCTATATGGCTGACAGTTGTCCCAGATTTTGCTAAATTAAAAGAACTTGCTCAGCAATTATATCCCTTAGAAGTACTAGCCCATAGCCCATAATTACTGCCTTATTGGCTTACCTGGACCAATAGTTCAGGAAGACCCATCTTCCATGCTTCATTCCACTCCCTATTCTCTGGTCCTCTCTTCCACAACCTTGCCACTATCAGCTTATCCTTTCTACCTTCCTTCCATGGCCCTCCACATTTTTGGAACAATTAACCAGGATCAAAGCAACTCTGCCATAGTTTCTGGATGAACACTTCATCCATCTATTGCCCATCTATTCCATTATGGCCTAATTTGACATTTCTGTAACCCGCCAGGGCAAAAATGATTTTCTTTGGCCACCATTCCAAATATGAGATAGGATAGTCTCTCCTATTTGAACATAAGCTTCTTGAGTACATGCTACTGTATTTTTTTTATCTTCTGTGTGTAGCCCAGTTCTTGGCACATAGAAGCAACTAGGTGGCACAGTGGCCTGAACCCGAGTTCAAATCCAGGCTCAGGCACTTAGTAGCCATATGAGCCTGGGCAAGTCATTTAACCACCATCTGCTTCAGTTTCTTCATATGTAAAATGGGGATAATAAAAGAACCTATCAGGTTTGTTGTGAGGATTAAGGTAAGATTTGTAAAATACTTAGAGTACCTAGCACATAAGTGATTGATAAATGTTTATTTTCTTCACATAATATTTTTCATTAGTATACTTATAGTCAGTATATCAACTTACATAGACAGTAGGGTGGCATAGTAGTTTGAGCTGCCAGGCCTAGAGTCAAGAAGACCCAAGTTTATAGCCTCAAGGAATTAAGAGAAGATGGTCTTACTACATTTTGTGGCAGGCTAACTTCATTCTAAGTTGTTGCCTCAGATACTAGCTTTGTGACTCCTGGCAAGTCACTTAACCCTGTTTGCCTTAGTTTCCTCATTTGCAAAATGCTCTGGAGAAGGAAATGGCAAACCACTCCTATATCTCTGCCAGGAAAACCCCATTTGAAGTTACCAAAAATTGGACACAACTGAACACCACCATCAGAATGGAAATAATGGTGACTATAAGCAAGACCCAGAATATCCCAGAATTGTTCTCAGGGTCAAAGGTGATCATTTTCTAAATGTTAAAGTGCTTCATGAATTATAGGTTTTAAAAATTGTTCCTTTATTCCACGTTCTCTTTCTATCTGGTGCACTCAGGTTAAAATCCATTGGAAATTAAACAAATTATTTCCAAGTGAATCATATCAAGTGAGGGATAGAGATTTTCTCCAAACAATTTGTAAGCTTAAGAGCAGTCACATATGTGATTTTTGTTCAGTCATTTTTTTTTCTGTCATGTCCCCATTTGGGGTTCTCTTGGCAAAGATACTGGAGTGGTTTGCCATTTCCTTCTCCAATTCATTTTACAGATGAGGAAACTAAGGCAAGCAGGATTAGGTGACTTGCCTAGGGTCACACAGCTAATGTGTGAGTTCAGATTTAAACCCACAAAGATGACTCTTCATGTGTCCAGGTCAGGTGTTCTATTCACTGTACCACTTAGCTGCCCTACAATAATGGGATAGTTAATGCAATTCAGCTTTGCTTTGAGAGACACCAGAAATTCAGAGGGGATGGTCTTACTCTATTGTACCACAAGGCCAACTTCATTCAGACCATTTTAATCAGTACTATGAACCAGAGTTTAGAAAGGACATTCAAAAGCTGTAAAGTCCAGAGAACTCAATTGGAATGGTAAAGTGTCTTGAGATTGTGCTGAATGAAGACTTGTAGAAAAATAAAATATTTAGGGAGAGGAATACTTGGGAGTGGATTCAGGTAGGACTTGAAAAATAACAAATGTTAATAGCTGCCATATATCTAGCACTTTAAAGTTTATATAGTCCTTCACAAACATCAATCTCATTTGATCCTAACCATTTTCTATTAGCCAAACTCCTTGGATTTGATTATAACATCATCATATTTCTAGGGAAAGCTTAACAAATAAACTCAACCTTCCAGAGCTTTACATCAGCTTTGATATTTACACCTCATCAGAACCGTCAGTAGCTTCTTCCCCTTTGAAAGGAGGCTAGAAGGTGAGGAAAAAAAATCTTCTAAAGTCTCCGTTTAGAGAGGCTCACAGATCAACCAACTCCCCCAAGCTACACTCCTTTGATTGGATTGCACCATCATCATCATCCAAGCCTACCTCTTTCTACCTCTGCCTTCCTCCTCTCCTTTTCAGCTTTCTTTTGTGTATTATTTTCCCCATTAGAATGTACGCTCCTTGAGGGAAGAGATGATCTTTTTTTTTCCTATTTGGATTCCCACATACTTAGTATACTGTATGGCATATATTACACATTTAATAAAGTTTATTTATGATTGAAGTTTTGATCCTAACAACAATCCTGGGAGATAGGTACTATTATATACCCCCATTTTACATTTGGAGAAACTGAGGTAGACAGGGGTTAGATGACTTGCCCAGGGTCAGCTCCCCTTCCACATCCAGCTCCAAGCCACTGTGCTTCCTCACTGCCTTTAGGCAGTATTTTCCATACTTCTATAAAGAAGACAGCATAACCACAAATAACAGGTATAAACAAAGAAACAAATTTAGATTTGACTTCAGAAAAGAAATCAAACAATTATAAGAGTGACTAATTTCCCTAAAAATCAGAGCTACACAGAAGTAGGTATTTGAAAGTCATAGAGGTGACACTTTTTCTAGTCTTAGTTGGTTGGAATGACCTCTTTATTCCCTTGCAAATATTAGATTATGTGATTAATGAATGAGAGGCAAAAGCTTCACCTTCTCCTTGGTTAGCCTATGGATTTTCTAGGCTAGATAGGAAACTGGACTAAGTTCCCATTTCCCGTGGTGGCCATCAGAGTGTAGGACACATAAATATGTAACCCTTAATATTTGTACTTCTCTATACTCCAATTTGAAAACAAAATCTTCAATGACAATTTCTTTCTTTTTTTTTGGAGGGCAATTGGGGTTAAGTGACTTGCCCAACATCACACAGCTAGGTTTTGTGTTAAGTGTCTGAGGCTGAATTTAAACTCAGGTCCTCCTAACTCCAGGGCCGGTACTCTATTCACTGCACCACCTACCTACCTCTCAATGACAATTTCTTAAAACTAATATCAACTTTCATATGTTCTTGTTCCTCTCCGGGTTAGACTTCCATCCTGAGGCAGAACCATACTCCAAGCTCTTCCTCTTGAAGGTTTACACCTTCCTTCCCTTTCAATTTTCACTTTGGTAGTACCTCTACCCCTAAAGCACCTTTCTCTGATTGGATGGCTCTTCCTAGGACCTTCATGGGGGTGAGGGGCAGTGAAACAAAAAAGGTTTGTTTCAGACTATCATGCCCAGCACTAGGTATCTTTATCTGCATTCATCTTACTTTTAGGATTGTCTTCTCCAAATAGGATGCAAATTCCTTAACGGCAGAGACTGTCTTTCTACTTTATTTGTATTTCCAGCTTTGCATATAACCTATTTATTAAATAGTCTACAAATGTTAGTTGAGTGACATTTCCTCAATCCACATTTCACTAATTCACAAATACATCTGAGCACCTATTATGTGTCCACACTGAGCAATACAATAGTATAAGACACATCCCTGAGAAGCTTAAATAGCCATTACCAACTTGAAATAGAAAACAAGTGTGAACAACAGAAACGGAAAGTTTTCCTATCTGCCTAAGAGCAGGCATTTTTTAAATTAAGCATTTCCTCCCCAAAATATTTGAATTTAGGAGTATTGCTTTCTTTAGTTGAATAATAAAAATTAGAAAAATGTAAACCTTTGGGGAAAATTGTCCTCCTAGACATTATATCATGAAAATAGAGGAAAGGGTAATATTTACTGAAATCAAAACATGCATTTGTAAAGAAATCTGAATAATGGGAAACTTTTAATTACAGACATTTTCTTTCATATAATAATGGAAAATTTGCATGGACTTGCAAATTTAAAAGAATAAGTATAATTTTATGAGGATGTCTGGCATTAAGGACAGAAGCTGGTATTGGATTAATAATAACTACAATAATAACTAAACAACAGCTGAAGCAGCAATGCTTTAAAGTTTACAAAACATTTTACGTCTTTTATATCACTTTATCCTCACAATTACCCTGGGAGGAAGGTGCTTTCATTACTCCCTTTTTTATAGATGACAGAACTAATGGTGAAAAATGTTAAATGACTACTCAGAATCACAATGTTATTAATTTCTGATGGAAGATTTGAATTCAGGTCTTCCTGATTCCAAATTCAAAGCACTATCTACAAACATCAAGTTTGATTCTGACACAAATTAGCTGTATAACCATAAACACAAACTCCCAATGCCTCAAGCGATGGTTTCATAATGACAATTAAAGTATTTGAATTCTATTAGGGATAGGAATAGAACCTATAATTTCAATGATGAAAGAAAACCTTCTACTAGAACATGTTCTATTAATGACATTTTGCTTTTTTAGGATTTCTTATATTGCTGAAAGGTAAAGTAATTTGTACAAGGTTACTAAGTCAATTGTTTTTCAGGGTTAGAACTTGAAAGACCCATCTCCCTGTTAATGAGGCATTCTTTCTTTTTTTAAATAGTATTTTATTTTTCTCAATTACATGTAAAGACAACTTTCAATTTTTTTTAAATATTGAAGTCCAAATTTATTCTCTCTCTCACTTCCCTATCCTCTCCCTAAGAGGATAAGGAATTTAATATAGGTTATACATATGAAATCATATAAAAGATATTTCTATATTAGTCGTGTTATAAAAGAAGAAGCCCACCAAAAAGGGGAAAAATATGAAAAGAATAAAGTGAAAATAATATGCTTCAATCAGCATTGACACTGACTTTTCATTCCTTCTGCAAAGGTGTTTCTCATAAAATGTATCACATTAGATTTAGATATATCATGTTATCTAAATTACAAGTTCTCACAAATGAAATTAACACCTGACTTTTTTTGTAAATGCATTTTTAAAAGAAATCATTTGAAGTGGTAATCACACTTACAGCTATTTTATGAGTCTTAAAAAGCAATATGGTAAAAACAAACTCCAATTTGACCTCTAATGATACTAATATTTCATTTCATACCAACCTCTGATTATAACATTAATCTATTTAAAAAATTAAGACTTGGGGCGGCTAGTTGGTGCAGTGAATAGAGTACTGGCTCTGGAGTCAAGGGGACCCAAGTTCAAATCCAGCCTCAGGTACTTAACACAAAAGACTAGCCTTGTGACCTTGGGCAAGTCATTTAACCCCAATTGCCCTACCGTCCCGTCCCCCCCCTCCAAAAAGCAATAAATAAATAAATAAAATAAGACTGATTCGATACCTTCATCCAAGGGTATGCTGGTAAATTCAAAACAACCAGCTTCCTCCCACTGCTGCTGTACCCCTCAAGTTATGTACTTATGATCAAAATTTTACATTTCATATGCATTATTGATTTTTCTCTATCACTTACGTTAAGAATACAACAACAATACCTCAAGCCCTGATTTATATCATTGCTGATTCTCGAGATGTAGTAACACTAAAAATTTAACAATTTGCTTTTGCAAAGCCAGTATAAAATGGCTCCAGAAATCGACTTCCTTCATCTAACGATTATGAGGGGCACTTAAGAAGTGCTGAGAGATTTTAAGAAGAAACAAAGAAGTTCTGTGCTGCTTAATTCCTCATATTCCTTTTTTCATCTCTTAATTTCACTGGATTTTGTTGTTTATTTGTAGAACTATGCTTTTCTTTAGAGTCAAAGTTTCTGTTTTTAGCTAAGGAATCAAACAAAATTTCTAAACTTTCAACCCAGAGAACAAGTAAATAAAATTATATAGGGAAGGCAAAGATGTACCCTACAACAGAATACATTAATAGTTTATAACTAGGAAAGGTGGACCCTAGAGGAAAGAAAAACTGATTCAAAGTTTAAAGGAACTCTACAAACTAAGTCTTCTAGTCTAGGCATCATTATTACATGTGACCAACACTTCCACATAGAAAGATCTATCTACTAACCATTAAATTTTCTGAGACCATTTGTATTTTTAGCTCTAGAGTTCGTATTTTCATAATCTTTTGGCTTCATCGATATGTGTAGTCTGTCCACTAATGTTAATTCTAACCACTCTGTGCTGATGTAGACAGTTATCACAAATTGTTATATCTTAAAAATGTCTCTCTTTGAGTCAGAGAGGTGAAGAGCCTATCCACATTTAGATGGGCTAAGCTAAGCCTTAACCAGCTGATGTACAATCTTTTCACAGGGCTGTGATCTCAGCTTTTTCACTCTGGGAGGAAAACGTGAGAAATTGCCCTATACTGATAAAGCCTTTGAGAACATCGGCTTATCTGCATCTCACCATGATCAGTCCTCCAGGTGCAAGCTCTAAGGTTAATGTTTATAATTAGTTTACAAATAAGGGAAAAGCCTTGTATTCAGAGTATAGAGAGCTGACGACAATGACAACCACGACAACCAGATTCAAATACATATCCTGACACACAATAGCTACATTAAAATGAAGAAATCACTCAATGCTATAAGCAACTCACTAAGATAAAGTGTTACAAATTGCTAAATTGTATTTATGGAGGGAATTTGTATAGCTCTATACACTGATTAAATCATAAGTTACAGACATACACATAAATAACAATGTATGCTTATGCACACACATATATACAAAACATACATACACCATATTATGAAAGTCCAGAAGAACTTTTCATTTCTTTGTCCTAAAAGCACAGCTTCAAGGTGAGGAGTTCATTTCAATTATTCTAATCTAGGTCTTGGTTAGTAAATCGATGTTTAAGTATTAGGTACATGACTCAGGGGTTAGAACACTGGACCTGGATACAGGGAAACCCAAGTTCAAATATGGCCTCAAACATTAACTAGCTGTGTGACTCTAGGCAAAGCACATAACTTCTGCTTGATAACAGAACTTCCTTTTCAGGGTTATTGTAACATATGATAAAACATTTGTAAAGCACGGGGTATGTATTAGGGAAACCTGAGTTCAAATCTGACCTCAGACACTAAATAGTTATGTTACTATAGGCAAGGTACTTAACTTTTATTGGACTCTCTCATCTATAAAATGGTGCTAATAACCTAATTTCCAAGACTGTTGTTAGTCTCAAATGAGAAAATATTTGTAAAGTACTTAGCCTAGTACTTCACATGTCTTAGGCATTATATAAATTGTTATTGTTATTACTTTTATTATTGTTATAATATTTGGGTAGAAGAGAAGCACATTCAGAACAATAACGTATTGATTTTTAACTAATGATTTTATAAACTTTATTCTCATCCTCAGTCAGTATCCTTCCAGATTGATTTTTTTTTATCTATCTCCATCCCACTGATCTTCTTACTTAGTCTCCTTGGAGATTTTCCAGCTCTATCATGTCTTTCTTTGGTTCAGTAAGTCAACTGAATGGTAACAAGAAATGTTGTAACACTCTCATTGAAAGCACAAGAAATTCTGGTAGCCAAAAGTACAAGAAACTATGTTAAATCATGTGTTTTCCTATTAAATCCCTGTTTTCTTACTAAATAATCATTTTCAGTAATTTTTTAGACTGTTTAATGTGTTATCAAATAATGATGTATATATATATGTATATATATATATTTAAATTTCAGTTTATAGTTTATCTAACCAAACATCCATCTTTTAAAGGTCAGAATCAGAGATCAGATATTCTAGTGATTTATGTTATGACTATTGAGAAGGAGGAAAATCATAAGGTTTTATCAGTCATGCAGAAGATTACCAACAGGAAGCATATTAGTCTATGATGATTGCCTGAGAACCATATGTTTTCAGGGAAGCTTCACCTTGAAGATATCCCCACCAGAACTCAATCTGGAGAACAAAAAAACCGAGATGTAGAAAAGAAAAATCAAAGGGTTACAGGGAACTATTTCCCTTAAGTGATAAAGGAATAGAAGAGTCCCTCACCATGAGAATTTTTGTGAACCAAAGAGGATGCATACATACATTCATTCTTCATTCATTAATTTGATCAACCAATATTTACTAAATGCCAAAAAAGTAGAAAGCTAAACTAAGACCAAGAGAACAAAATTTAACTTAGAGTCCCTGGCTTGATGAAATTTTTGACGTAATATATATCTAAACCCCAAATACAGATAACTGATATATGGTTTAATATATATATATGTGATTTGATATATATGTATGTATATGATTTGATATGTATATACATATATATATATGATTTGATACACACACACACACACACACACACACACACACACACACACACACACACACACACCCAACTATAATATGAGGCAGAGTGTTACAGTGTAGAAGGGATGTCTAACTCAGAATGCATAACTTGGACTCACAGGAACTGAGTCTGAATATTAACTCTTTCATTTATGACTGCCATGGCCTTCAGTAAGTCATCATTTCTTTGCCTAAAGAGATCAATTTTCTTACTTATGAAATGAGGGCATTGAGTGTATAGAAAACCTCTATGTCTCTTCCACTTTATTATCCCATGAGATTTGCATTAGAAAATTGTGTAACAGGTCCTTGGAATTTTAGGTTTGTCTAGCCACTCTCTAAAACTTTGTTTTAGGGTCTTGTTTTTTGCTTCATTTTGTCTTAATATGGCATTTGAAGAGTCTTTGGGAATTGTATTACTAGGACTATGTTGTGATTCTTCAGTCCTTCTCGTTGGTAGAGGCACTAGAAAGGAAAATGCTTGATTCTCTCCAGGATCCCATAGGTTTTTCCTATAATTTGGGATATAAACAAATGGCCAATTGCAACCGAGAGTTTTACTGAGAAAGAAAAATCCTACATCCATCCAATCAATAAACATTTTCTAAATGCCAAAAAAGAAATTGTATAATAACACTAATGGGGGGGAAAGTCATTACCAACTTGAGAAATCAAAGGTTTCCCAGATGTAGAGACATGTTTAACTTTTAGGATAGAAAGGACTTTAAGGTCAAGCAGGAAAAATACTGTGATTACTATCAGAGTGAATTTTTAAAAAAAGACATAGAAGTGAGAAAAAATGTATAATAGGGAACAGAGAGGAATACAGTTTACCTGGTTATCACTAAACAATATTTTAACAAGGTCTTCAGTGTAATTCTGGGCACACAAGGACAAAAATAAGATTCCATACCTTCAATAGGGTCAGCTTGGTAGCTCAGTGGATAAAGTGGACAGAAACCAGGAAAACTCACCTTCCTCAACTCAAATCCAAACTCAGACATTCAAGCTTTGTGACACTAAGTAAGACACTCAATCCAGTTTGCCTCACTTTCCTTATCTGTAAAAGGAACTGGAGAAGGAAATGACAAACCACTCCTATATCTTTGCCCAAGAGAACTCCAAAAGGGGACATGAAGAGACATGGGTGAAAAGACAAACAACAACAAATTCCCTCAATAAGCTCACATTCAATTAGCCGGAGAACAGAGTATATGGAGAATAATACTTGTACGGGAGGTAACAAATAATAGCTGCATCAGACAAACCGTGGCTGACCATGTACCTTTCTTCTCCCAATATTAATTCTGTCCTTCTCTGCTTTGCCACCATGCTTCCACACGGATTCACTCTCCCCATTTTTAGCAGACTTTTAAAAGCTGTCTTCCTGAATTAGAATACAACTTCCCTGAGGGCAGATATTTTCTTAGTTTTTCAACCAGTAAAATTATACTGTCTCTATTCCCCTTCCAACTAAAAAAGAAATGAACAAAAATTGCTACAAAGAAAACGAATTGCTTCAATAGTAAAGTTTAAAAAAAAAAAGGATTTTAATTCTCTAATTTTTCCTTTCACTTCTCTTTCAGGTGGGTAGCATGCTTCATTTGAAATCATCATTGATCATTACATTGATCAGATTTCCTAAAATCTTTCAAAATTACTTGTCTTTACATTTTGGATGTCATCATATAATCTGTTCTGTTGGTTTTGCTTATTTTAGCCTGCATTGATTCATACAAATGTTCTCAATTTTTTTATTTATAAACATATATGTGTGTATATATACGTTTAATTTACAAAACTAAATGTATTTTTTTAAAATTAAATATTTATGATTAACAACATTCTAAAACTCTATAAAAAAAAACAAACAAAAAAAAACAAACCACACACACCTTTTATATCTCCATGAATTCTAGCTGAATTTTTCCTTGTTTATTTTTTGGATGGAGAGGGTTAGAATTTTTTTTTTGTTCTTGTGGAATCTTTGTTTGCTCATTTACCCAGTCTATTTCCTAACTTTGGAATTGATGTCAGGGCCTGGCTCTGTGTACTTCGTAAGGCAAGGGCTTGTCTGGTCTTATTGGTGTTTTCTTGGGGTATTGAATGCTGTATTATCCCTGGATCTCTGAGACAGCTCAGGGCAGGGACGTACAAGTTTTTACTGCTTATAACATGGTCTAATTTGTGACAAATTCTAATTGCCACCTTTCTTGTACAAGCTCTGCAAGTTTGACATTTTTTTTTTTTTTTAGGTCTGAGTAGGCTTACCACTTTACAATTTTGGTAGATTACTGCTGGACTCAGCCATTGTTGGCCAATATCTGAACCAGCTGGTTCATAAAGATAAAATTGCAGCGTCCCCTTTGGTCTGGGATTCCTGCCCCCTTTATTCCTCTGCAGGCTTCCAATTAAATTTAGAACTGAGATTCTGCTCCATTCCTGGGATCTAAGCCTCATCTCTGCTGGCTGCTTGCTTAGTACGTAGTCAATGACCCATGACAACTCACCCTGGAATGCTTCCCTTAGGCCCAGATCTTGTTCTTAGACCACAGTAGATCTTTAAATTTTGTGAAGAATTACTTGAAAGTTAAAATTCTAGGCATGCAGTAGACATGCTTTAAATTTTAAGGAGATTCTTGATATGTTCCTATTTTTTGTCAGCTGTTCATAAGATACAGCCAAAGCAACCATAATAATAATTGTTAATTTACAACTGTTACCACTTAGCAGGGGTAAAAACTAATTAGAGTGAATTGGACTATCATAAATTGAGCACATGTTTGTGATTCCTAAAAATAATTTTCAGTTTTTAAATGAAAAGCTAGTCATATATGTGTATACACACACACACATGCATACATATATATGTATAAATTTATGAAATTTATTCCAAGAAAATTTGAAGTATATTTTTTTTCTAAAAGAAACAACTATGCAATTTTTATATGTTTAATTTTTCTGACTGATATTCAAGGAATATTTTTAATTGAGTTTCCTGATCATATATAAAACGGTCATTTTATTCTGGGGTTTTTCCTTATATGGATATCTAAACAAGGAATACAGTTCCCTTTTTAGCTTGTGTGAAAATTTTAAAATTTTAATAGCACTTTTTCTTCCCTATGTTTCTTACTGAGGTGCATTGTGATACAACGTATAAAGGGATTGGACCAAACAGTAAGATCTGGGTTTAAGTTTTACCTCTGAAACTTGAGATCATCAACCTAGCATTTGAAGGGACAAAGGTCAAATATTTAATTTCCTGGTTTTCTAAACACATGAGCAAATTAGGTCTTAGTAAGGTTAAGTGATTAGTAAGGTTAAGTGATCTATCTGTATCTATCACATATTGAATAATCATCAGAGGCAGGATCTAAACCTAGAACTTCTGACTCTAAAGTCCAGGATCATGTTAGTACAACATATGAACTATATAAACTGAGCACAAGGACTTCAATTATGCTCTGAGTATCAATTTCCCCTTCTGAAAAAAAAAAAAAACTGAGGTAATAGCGATAGTTTATTTTTAACAGGTTTAAATATGATCATGTATCTAAGTGCCATTGTTTACTTTAAAGCCCTCTATAAATGCCAACTATTATTCCTAATGCAAGCTCCTTCTATTGTATAATCTTACAGAGAACCACTGAGTTAATTACAATAGGAAGGTTGCATTTTTTTTTTAGACAAATATAATCTAGCTGGAACAGAATGGAAGCTGGTAGTCAATTCATCACAGTCACTGCCTCCTTTTACTGCCAAAGTCAAAATTTTCTATCTCCTTCCAAATTAAGGTCAACATTAAGACATTTTGAAGTGCAATGTTCTTCCTTCCTCCAGTTTCCTGTGGCAAGACCCCACAGTTCCTTTGACAATAGTCTTATGGCCCTAACACATTTTTTTTTCACATCTCTAGGACAAGGTGACCTACCTACAAGGCAGGTTTGGATTATTATTATTATTTTTTGCCTAGAAGGCACTCATGTTTATGATTGGGTTTTAGATTTTTCTTTGTCTGCCACAAATGCCCTAGCTAGTAACTTGGCCCCAGGCCTGGTTCCTAGAATTTTCTTACTGGAAGACACTTTCAAGGGAGTTAATTGTCCCAGGAAAAGACATAATCATCAAATTAGGATTCAGTCCTTAAGTACAACATAAAATATTCTAGTTTTACTTACTAGTATTCAAGAAGACTATATGAAATGCCTTAATTAACTATAAAACAACAAACAAAAACAACGAAACCAGGAAACCATCTTCATGTTATATTTTTAAATGACCATTTTTCCAATTAATGCTATAATTTACAATTTTTAAGTTGTGACTGCATCAGAGTAAATCATAACTGGAGGTCATGTTAAAAGGTTAGAAAGAAGGCCTTAGGTTCAAGTCTGCCTCAGTCAATTAGCTTCTCAATGATTCAGGCAATTGCCTAACCCTACAAATTACAGATGTCAGATAGTAGAGGGGGTTTCCACACAGGGAGGTCTCCACAGATTTGAGGTCACAGATATACTCATGAGGATCATTAAACGTATATTACTTTCTAATCACAACTGAAAAAACCTGAATATGTCATCGTTGAGATTCCATGATTATTTTATGTATTATTTATAGTGCTTTTTAATACATAATTTAATATATAATTTTAATACATAAAATATAGATTTTATGTATTATTTATAGTGCTTTTATGTAGCACTATTGATTATCACAAAAGCCCTGATAGAAAGGTGCTATTATTAGCCTTTTTTTTTTTTTTTTAGAGAAGAGGAAACTAAGATTCAGAGACTTTAACTTGTCTGACCTCATTTGGCTCCTTGCTGAGGCAGAATTTGAATCCTGAGCTTACTGTCTCCCAATTAAGCATTGTAGCAAGTATACCATGTAGCTTCATGTAATCAAACATTAAATGGGATAAGGTCAGAGACTTACAGCTAGAAAGGGGCATCAGGGGCCCATCTCAGGCATTCCTCACATTCTATAGAAGAGGAAACAGACCAAGAATGATTAAGTGACTTGTCCAAGGTCACACAGCTGACCAGTGGTAGGGGCCGGATGGGGATTTGAACCTATCCTCTAACAATGGAATCAAACTATCTTTGAGGTTATTCTAACTCCCTTTCAAACTCCCTTTAGCACTGACAATAAGGGTCCTTATAACAAGTCTACAAGGTGGATATTGCAAGTATTATTCCTATTTTACAGGTGATATAACACTGAATCTGAAAAGTTAAGGGATTTGCCCAAGGAAATCATTAAAGAGCTTTTAAAAAGTTCATCATGTGCCTAACAGTAGCTTTGAAGCCTGGTTTCCTGACCCCCAAGCCTGCATTTACTTCTCCATTTGACACTGCCTTTTTGATGGCTCAGGGATTACTCAAGATTGAAAATTGCCATTCACATGCAATGTAAATATTAAGTGCTACTTCAGGAAAAGAAATTTAAAGGAAGATGATCAATGAAGATCTAATGAGAATGCCAATGAAAGAGCTTAGCCTAATGCAGAGTACTATAAGAAAGTTATGGGTCTTGTCATGAAACTTGTGTTTCATGAGTTGACAAAACTCATACCCGATTTAAAACTGGCCAAAAGAATAAAAATAATGCTTTTAATTACTAGTGGACTGGCAGCCAATTGTATTAAATTTCTCTTCAAATGTTCACTAATCTACAAAAACCTCAACAGAAGCATCTATCTAAAGCATATGTAAACGCATACCCATGCCTATGTGAACATCTAGGTGTATGTGTTAAACCAACTTTGAGGATATACTCAGGTATATATGATGAGGAGGTGATATAATGGAGTGAACAGAACTCCAGACTTGGAGTTATGAAGACCTATGCTCAAATCTTGTCTTAGATATTTATTAGGTATGTGACTCTAGGCAAATCCCCTTAACCATCCCAACTCAAGTCTGTTGGTTTGCTCATAGTTTCTCATCAGGATGATATAAAGGTCAAATCAACTGGTTTGGGCAACAGATTGGATATGGCAGGTGAGCAATTGCAGGGGGCAAAAATGAGTTAACTTTTTGACATGGTGAGTTTAAGATCTCTACAGGATATCCAATTAGAGGCATGTAGTATGTATTTGAGGATGTGAAACTGGAGGACAGCAGAGAGATTAGAGTTGGATAAGTAGGTTTGGGAATCATCAGCATAGAGACAGAAATTAAATCTACAGGAATTGATGAATACACCCAATGAAGTAGCATAGGGGGAGAAGAGAGGAGGGCAGAGGATAGGAAACTTTGGTATATCTATGATTTATGGGCATGACCTGGATACATATCCAACAACAAAAAAGACTTAAAATGAGTAGTCTAATAGGTAGGAGGAAAAATGAAAATGTAGAAAGAAAGGAGTGTCATGGAGAAAAGGAGGCTGAAGAGAGGTCAAGGATAAGGATTAAGAAAAAAATGAATTTTAGTGAAAGTACAGACTGCACTGGAATGGAATGTCAGGGAGTTGTGTTATCATGAGGGACCAGGTCTTAGTTAGAGCCAGGAAATAGAAGAGTGGGAAAGAAAAATATTTAAAATGAAAGTAATTTTGTGGCAGTACTAGGTATTTGGCAGGTTTTTTTTTTAACTTGACCTATAATTTTATTAACAACTCAAAAGGTGATTCTATACATGGACATCCATGTTATCAATATTGAAATTGGATGAATTATGTACTTTGTGGCCAAAGGTAGGGGCACTCAATACAGTTAATAGAAACCTGGAACTGACTATGGCTCAGATTATGAGTTTCTTCTTGCAAAATTTAGAGTTAATTTGAAAAAAGTAGGGAAAATCATCAGAGCACATAGGTATGGCCTAAATACTAACCCTTATAAATATGAAGTAAAATGAGGGAAAGATTTAAGAGATTAGATTCATTAGATAGAAACCTGAGGAATTATGAATGGAGATTTAACAATATTGTACAAGTGGCAATAGCAAGAACAACAACAAATATTCCAAATAAAAAGAAAGCAGAACTGCATGATAAGACCTTACAAATAACTGAGGAAAAAGAAAGGAACGAGGCATGCCAAAATGTATAAGAATTCCAGAGAAAAGCAGGATGAGATGAAAAGGTTCTTAAATGAGCAATGCAAAGAAATAGGAGAAAACAATAAAATAAGACAAATGAAAGATCTCTTCAAAGAACATTAGAGATATCAAGGAGAGTTCCATGTAAAAATGGACATGATAAAATGACAAAAATGATAAGGACTTAACAGAAATGAGAGAGATAAAGAGGTGGCAAGAATATGCAGAAAAATATAAAAGAAAGAACATATCATTAATAACCATGATAGTATGGTTACTGATCTAGAGCCAGACATCCTGAGAATGAAATCAAGCATGTCTTCGGAAGCATTGCTAACAATTAGGCTACTGGAAGTAATGGAATTCTAGTACAGCTATTTAAAATCCTAAAAGAGTATGCTGTTAAAAATGCATCCAATATGCGAACAAATTCAAGAAAGTCAACAGTGGGTGCTAGATTTGAAAATATAAATTTATGTCCCAATCCCAGGTAATACCAAAAAATACTGAAATTACTAAGATTCTACAAGATAGGATTCTGTAATATGTGAACTGAGAATAATCAGAAGTACGATCTGGTTTTGAACAGGCATAGGAACTAGAGACCAAATTGCCAACATATGCCAAGTACATAACTTGAAGTGCCAGACTGATGGAATCAAAAAGCTATGATTAAGGTTGTCAGGAGAAACATCAGCATTCTCAATTATGCAGATAATATAACTCTGATGGCAGAAAATAAAAAAGAAGAATTAAGAAGCCTCTTGATGAGGATGAAAGAAAAGAGTATAAAAGATAGCTTGAAGCTCAAAGAAAACACTTAAATCATGGAAACTACTCTTATCACTTCTTGCCAAATTGATGGAGAAGTAGAATCAGTGTCATATTTTATATTCTTAGCCTCCAAGATCACGCAGATGAAGTTAAAAGATGCTTGATGCTTGGAAGGAAAGTTTTATCAAATCTGGCTAGTATACTAAAATGCAGAGACATCACCTTGCCAACATGGTTACATAAA
Source organism: Gymnobelideus leadbeateri (assembly GCA_011680675.1). NCBI lineage: Eukaryota > Metazoa > Chordata > Mammalia > Diprotodontia > Petauridae > Gymnobelideus > Gymnobelideus leadbeateri. Next base: position 145,289 of record WOXC01001026.1, read on the forward strand.
GTCAAAACCATGCTTTTTCCAATAGCAACACACATCTGTGAGCTCTTAAAAGTGCTTTCAAAATATTCTCATTTGATACTCTTATTTTTTTTGTTATTTTTTTTTTTTGGAGGGAGGAAGGCAGGGCAATTGGGGTTAAGTGACTTGGCCAAGGTCAAGTGGCTAATGTTAAGTGTCTAATGCAGGATTTGAACTCAGGTCCTTCAGATTTCAGGGCTGGTGCTCTTTTCACTTCACCACCTAGCCACCCCCCATTTGATACTCTTAACAATTCTATGAGGTAGATGTTATTACTATTCCCATTGGTGAGAAGAGTGAGAAAGAGAGAGATTAAATGTCATGTACCCTAATTACGTACATGTGCTTATATATATGTAGTGTAGATGAATATTTATATAATTTCCTTGATTATTAATTTCTTGTTCACTTTACATTTTGATTAGCCTTTAGCTAATTTTATGGTAATATATGGAACAAAAGGATGAGATATTTTTAAGAACAATTGTTATATATTCACTAAAGAAATTTAATATTACATATAAACAATAATGTTTTTGGTATAAGTTTTTCCTGTGTCTGGTAAGTGTCCAAAGTTGGACAATTTTTTTAAACTGAAAGAATATGATAGAACTGCCAAAAAAAAAGAAAAAAACAGTTTCTCCTAGACTTTTGAAATTCATGAAGGGCAAAGTCATTCATAGATGAGGCATTTCCTCTGGGTGCCTAGGAGAATCCTTGGCATGCAACAAGTAATTAATAAGTGTTTAAGTCTCACATGGTAAGCAACATCAACCAAATGATAATTTGTTATTAATACTGTCAGTTAGACTTAAATAATGATTCATAATTGGCTCTGAAATTCCCCCTCTGCTACTCTGAATGACTCCTAGAATAAAATAACAGCATTCTCTAGGAAGGCAGTTCAAAACTTAACACCAACATAGGTTAGTATAGGGGAAAGACGACTACAATTGGAGGTAGGACAACCTGAGTTCACATCCATCTTCTGAGACAAACTAGTTGTGTAAAGTTACTTTATCTCACAATGCTTCAGTGGCTTCATCTAAAAAATAGGGATAATAATCTCCATAGTACCTACCAAACAGGGTTATCATAACAATAAAATAAGATGAATAGAAAATCTCTATGTAAATGTCAGTTATCATTTTTATAGTTATAGTTCTACCAAACTGTGTGACTCAACTAAATATCATATACCCTTTTTTCTTATACATTAAGACCAGAGACATTTACAAACAATAATAACAAAAATGTTGCAGTTATAGCTCTACCTTACAGTTTTCTTGGATAGAGCAGTTTCACAAGAGATGTTCTGAGCAAGTAGAATGAAAAGTCATCTTTTACCACCAGGTCAATATTTAAGACAACTTCAGCAGCAAGAAGATAAGAGTATCGGGAGATAAAGTGCCCAGGATTCCAGAAGGGCGATGGGTCTGCTGGGAGGGGAATGGAGATATAGGAGCTCACCTGAAGTTGAGGCAGCTGAGGCTTGCAATTAAACTAATTATTGATAACAAGGTGCAAATGTGGAGGGATTGCTAATGCTGAGGTCATCTAAGTATTGCCTATAAATCTGAAGACTTTAGAACAGAACCCCACTCACCCCTTCCTAATTATGAAACTAATTTCAGATGTGTCATTAGCAAACTTAAAAATAGTATTATAATAGTTCACACTTATTCTTGGTCAAAGTTGTAAAACACTAAGAATAATCACAAAGCTATGTTATGCACTACAAACCAATAATTTTGCAAAATTCTCCTTTCTTAACATTACAGAGTATCATTAATAACAAACATTTATTAAATACCTACAATTAGTTAGCCAGAATTAGGAACTGTTAATACAAACACACACATATCACTGCATGAAAGAACAAAGGGACTCAGAAACTTAAATTCAAAATAGATTAAAATTAACTTGTGGGGAAAATGATTAACTGCTGGGGAGGGGTGAGGGGGGAAGGATAAGCTTCTTATGCAGGTAGAACCACAAACAAATAAACATTGATAAAAACCAGGTATTATTCAGAGTAATGCATTTTGGGAGTAGTGGACATCCTATGAGAAGGTAGAGATGGTACCATTGTGAATGGGGAATAGGAAGCCTGACAACTTGAGTGGGTGAAGAAAGGGTGTTTGTGTGTGTGTGTGTGTGTGTGTGTGTGTGTGTGTGTGTGTGTAATGTGTTTTGCTTGATTATACGTTTGTGCAATTTTTTTTCTTGCTTTCTCAATTGGGTGTGAAGGTGGGGAAGGAGTTGGTGTTGGATGTAGAACCTTATCTTTGAAAAAAAAAACTGATCTCAGAAGTTTGTATTTATTCTCTAGGAAAGAGAGGGCCAATGCATATTCTTTTTTTTTTTTTCTTTTTTTTTCTTTTGTATTTTTTTTTAATTTTTTTTTAAATTTAAACAAATACTTTATTAACTTCTGTTTTACATCATTCATTTCCGCCAGATTTTGAGTTACAATCATTTTCCCCCCATTATTCCCTACCCAACCTCCCAGAATAGCAGTCCCACAAGATATCGCTTCCTCCAATCTGCTCTCTCCCATACCTTCTCCCATACCCCCATCGACTTTTCCATTAGAGGAAGATGAATCTTTGTGTCCCAATGCCTGCACATCTTATCTCCCAATTATAGGCAAAAGAGTATTAATAATAGTATTTATATATATATTTGAAACATTTAATGTTACGACCTTGAATTTCAGACCCATTTCCTTCCTCCTTTGTCACCCATTCCTTCTTGGGATATAAGTAATTCAGTATATGTTGTACATGTCTAGCTATGCAAAACATTATCATAGTAGATATAATGTACAAGGCTGCTTATAATTCCCTCCCACTCATCCCACCCCCCACCTGGTCCATTCCCTACATAATCCTGTCCCTCTTCTATAGTGGGTACTTCCAACCTCCCCTCCCCCCAAGGATGCCCTCCCATCCATCATCCCTCCTCTCATCCCCCTTCCCCTATCCTGCTGCAGGTTGAGATATCCCATTTAGTATGTATGTCATTCTCTCCCTGAATCAAATTCAATGTGAATGTGGTTTTGCCTTTTTAGCCTTCCTATTCTCCCCCTCCCTTGCAACCACTTCCCCTTGCTTCTTCTACATGAGATAGTTTACCCTACCCTGTCTCTCCCCATCTCTTGCCACTTTCCTCTCTCACCTCATAATTTCATCCCTTGAGTATTCTCCCTTCCCAACAAATTCAACCTATGCCCTCTATCCATATATAACTGTAATCATATACACACACATTCACATATGTATTCATATGACCACACCCCCTTCTTCCATTATTTTTATAGTGAGAAAGATATCATCAGTCACAGTTATTGTTTTTCCATATAGGAATGTAAATAGTTCAACTTTGATGAGTTCCTTTTGATTTCTTTTTCCCTGATTACCTTCTCAGGCATCTCTTGCTTCTTGCATCTGGATGTCAAATTTTCTATTCAACTCTGGTTTTTTCCTCAAGAATGCTTGAAAGTCCTCTATTCCACTGAATGACCATATTTTCCCCTGAAACAAAATACTCAGTTTTGCTGGGTAGGTGACCCTTGGGTTCATTCCCAGTTCTTTTGCCCTCTGGAATATCATATTCCATGCCTTCGATCCCTCAGTGTAGAAGCTGCCAGGTCCTGGGCTATTCTGATTGTGTTTCCACAATATTGAAATTGTTTCTTCCTGGCCGCTTGTAGTATTTTCTCCTTGATCAGAGGATTCTGGAACCTGGCTATGATATTTCTGGGAGTTATCTTTTTGGGATCTTTTTCAGGAGGTGATCGGTGGATTCTTTCAACCTCTATTTTGCCCTCTGGATCTAAAACATCAGGGCAGTTTTCCTTGAGAATTTCTTGAAGGGTGATTTCTAGGTTCTTTCCTTGATCATGGCTTTCAGGTAGTCCAGTAATTTTTAAATTGTCTCTCCTGGATCTATTCTCTAGGTCAGTGGTTTTTCCCATGAGATATTTCACATTGCCTTCTAATCTTTCGTTTGTTTGGATCTGCTTAACAGCATCTTGATTTCTCATAAAGTCATTAGCTTCCATTGCTCCAGTCTAACTCTGAAGGAATGAATCTCCTCAGTGAACTTTTGAGATTCTTTTCCATCTGGCAAATTCGACTTTTTAAGGCATTCTTCTCCTCAATGCCCTTTTGGGCCTCCTTTGCCATTTGAGCTAGTCTATTTTTTAAGGTGTTGTTTTCCTCAGTCAGGCTGTTGACCCTCATTTCATACTTTTCCTGCATCCTTCTCATTTCTCTTTCTAATTTTCCCTCCACTTCTCTTATTTGATTTTTAAAGTCCTTCTTAAGGTCCTCTATGGCCTGCAACCCCCTCATGTTTTCCCCTGGGGCTTTTGGAGCAGGACTTCTGACCTCACAGTCCTTTTCCCGCTCTATGCCCCCAAAATAGGAGTCTAGGGTTGCATTTTCTGTTTCCTTTGCCTTGGCATGTTGCCACTTAATTGCTTGACTTTGGGGCTTGTTGCCACACTATGGCTTTAAGGCCAGCTAGAGGAATTTTCGTCCCCGAACGTGTGGGGGGCAACTTCCGTTTCTGGCAAGCTGTAAACCCACCCACAACTTCCACCCTAGATCACAATCCAGATCCAGGGAGGTTAAAGCAAGAGCGATTACCCCCCAAGACTGATGGCTGGATCTCCCCACGATTTGTAGGCTGGGAGCCGGAAATGCCTATGAAAACTACAAAATGGCGTGTCTCCTCAGCGGCTTCTAGCCCCCAGGGAGGGAGCTGACGCATTCCCCAAATACAGGTCCCAAAGTCCATAGGACACTAACCTCTTACTTTGTCCTAGGCATGTCTATGTTGATAATTCTGGCATCTCCACAGTTCCTGGTGTTCTGGGGTTCCTCCAGCCGGCTGCTGGCCCTGCCGCCCTGGGGCTAAAACCTCGGCTCATGTGGACCTGGGCTCGGCTCGGCTCCTGCGCTCTGCGCTGCCGGCTCCCAGACCACTGCGCTGGTCCTTCCTGCAGGGTGCTGGGCTGTCCTCAGCGGGAGGTTAGCTTCTCTGTGTCGTTCTGTGGGTGCTGGGGCTCCAGGAGATTTTCAGAGTCCTTTTTTACATAGTTTGTGGAGAATCTGGGGGCAGAGAGGCTTGGACGAGCTGTTTCTACTCCGCCATCTTGGCTCCGCCCCCAATGCATATTCTTAAGCAGGGGCTGGGATATGATTAAGACCTGTGCTTTTGGCATTTCAATTTGGCAACAGTGAAGAGGAAGGAATGGAGAAAAGGATGATTGGATGTTGGGAGAACAATTAGGATGTGGAGTGACAAGGCATAGAATTTGGGAAGAGAGTCTGGAAGTGGAGCAGAGGAATCAGTGTAGACTATATTGTGAAGCTGCATGCACAAGATTTTGTAATCGAAAGAAAATCAAGAGTTAGGAGATGTACAAGTCAAAGATGAGTCTGAAGGTACAAACTTGGGTCACTGGAAGAAGAGTAGTGCCTTCAACAGAAACAGAGAAGTTAGGAAGAATGGTAAATTCTGTGATGATGCCTCGTATGGCAATGAAAGTCGATGGAGTGCTATTAGAAATTGAAATGCCTGGGGGCAAAAGAGCTCCAAAATTCTTTTTTTTAAATAGAGGCTCTTTATTCTGAGTGCACATACACCATTCTGACTTTGCCCAAAATAGCTTTAGATCAGTGCTTTTCCCTCAACTCTCACTACTGAAACTCTGGGGAAAAATAAAAATAAATTCTGGACTTTTTTGGTATTATTCTCATCCCTTTCAAAACAAATTGTTGCTGCACAAATGCAAGAAACCAGAAGAAAGCTGGAATCTAGTCCTGGGATACAAGGAGGATCTTGGTTTTAATAGTCTTTTTATATAAATATACAAGCAAGATAAAGAGTTTAACTTTGGTCACATACAGCCATTGGTTAATTATTAAAGAGTCTGGTTTTTATGTCAGAGCAACATCCCTGGAGAACATACAGTTTGAATTCTAAGAACTAACAAAATAGAGCTTTCTCTGAATCTGGAACAGATCTATGATGAACAATTTGGTTCTCAAATCTGTATTTAACTTCTAATTGAAAGGAAAGATTCATAATCAGTAAAACCTTGTTCCCTAGGAACAAAATCCCCAGTAAAACAACCAAAAACTTGCTATAGTGGGTTTGCTTTATCTTTTATTTAAATTAAAGACTGGGGAATTGAAAGAATAAGGACAGCTGCTTTGAATCTGCTTCTTATACATACCTATGTTTATAATGACTCATTCACAATATTATATTTTATAATATATTTTCAATGATGACCATTTTTCCCCACTTACATTCAGAACAAAAGTAATTTCTTGAAAACCTGACTAGTGACTAGAGTTTTAATTCCAGGCAATGCAGTTATATATTAGAGAAAATTTAAAAAAATATAGACTTTATTTTAAAAGACTAATCCTTTTAGTGATTCTTTTTTTTAAAATTGAGATCAGATTTCTCTCCTTTTCTATGTCTCCTTTCTCCTTTTAGTCCTTATGATCACTGATTTATCAATGCAAGAGACTGTAGGGGTTGACTAATTCAACACCCTCATTTTACAAGTAAGGCAAGTGAGGCTCAGAGAGCTTAGATGACTAACCCAAAGTCAAACAGGCAGTGAGCATGAGAAGGATTATAATGGTGGGCATTTAACTCCAGAGCCAGCATGTATTTTGCTAGACCACATTGCCTCTCTTACAAAATAAGCTGGGTGGCCCCAGCTAATGGAGGCCACATGGGATCCCTGATTTCATTAGTATGGCTACTTTCTTCACCAATGTTAATCGCAGTACTTAGTTGAAGGTCTTCACAAATCATGACTGAAAACAAATGAACAAAATCAATTTCACCTGGTAGACAACCTTCTTGTGACAAGCTTTTTGGGCATTCAGATCAATGGATAACAGAAAACAGTTCATCTCTGATGACATAGTTAAAACATTTCCAGCTGGGTAAGACCTAACAGAATATAAATTCTGATGGCATAGCTTTCAAAAGCTCAGGATTAACTTCACTGCTATAAGATATTGGAATCTGACCTTGTTCAAAGGCTAGCATTACCTATTTTGTAACTTTGACTGAAGTATAGTTCAATTTTTGTATATAGGCAGGAGTTTGAGAAAAAGGAAACAATTTTCTTCCAGGATGGGTTTTTCTCCTATTAATTAATATTTTAAAAGTCAGCTACTGATAAAAGTTTGTTTCTTTTCTTCATCTGTGAGTTCTGCCATTTGATATGACTATAACATTTTTTTTTCTGTTTCTTTCTATCCCGCTTCACTAATGAAAATGGTAATAGTTTGGACCCCATGCCATTTTGTCATGTAGTTACAGCTTGTCCTTTCACAAAAGAAAATTAGAAAACTGCTGAGTGTTATAGATATTAATGGTTGTTAGAAAAATCTAATAAAAGGCTCTCTTTCTACCATCGCTAAGCTTTTATGTCATTATTCATGAATGACTAATGCATTCAAAGGAGAAGATTGCTGATCTCCAAGGATGTGATGATGGGCAGCAAAAAGGGAGAGTGCTTCAAGGGAAAGCAGTTTGTCTTAGGTGAGGCCTAATCACACACCTTCCTGCAATGAGAAATTTCAGCTGAAATTATAAAAGAGAAAAAAATCCTCTTCTTACACATGAGTCTTTTTTCCAGACACCTCCAAGTTACAAGGACAAGTCTAGAAGACAACCTTGGATAACTTTCATGTTTTTCACACATATGACCAAATATTTTCCAGTAATAATATAATGACAATTATATATATTATATGTATAATAACTGTAAAATATAATCACTACCTGTTCACTATTTGTTGATGCCACAATAAGAGAGGTAGAACAATTGGGCTTTTGGATTAGGAAGCAGCATCTATTGTCTGTAATATTAAAGGAGGCATCAGACTCTTTTGGACTCTGAAGATGCCTAGAAGCACTAGGATTCAATTCAATTCAATTTAATAAAGATTAATTAAATACTGACTATGTGGAGGGAGATCAAGAACAAGTGGATTAGTGCTTATTAGCGAGGCCTACTATTTAAATATCAAGAGATATTTATTCTTGAAAGACAGATGAAGTGGGAGAGAGTGGGGTGAGATTTGTGTGATAGGGTAACACCTTCAGTGGAATTACTCCTGCATGACTTTCTTATATGTTTCTGTTTTCCACTCTGTGTGCTTGTCTCAAGGGAGACACTGTGCACTGCTTTCTAAGTTCCCTGAGGTCTTGGGCACAAAGAACACCAAAGGATTTGTTTGTGAGGAATCCTTCTTAAAACATCAATGACAGCAATACATTTTATGATTCTGTCTGATCCCTCCCCATTCCTATCAGACTTTTTAAATCAGAGTTTGTAGGACGCTGGTATTTGAGGTTATAAAACTCTAAACATTTTTTTTCTAAATCAATTTCAATTTATATTATTTACATGTGGATATAATCAATAATGCATTCAACAAGCCTATATTAAGCACCAAATATGTGTATAGCATTGTGCGAGATTTTTTTTAATGGTTAAAACACAGTCCCTGCTCTTGTAGCAATTATAATATAGTAGCGGTAAAAAGGTAAGTACATAGATAGACAGTGAAGAAAAACTTGGTGTCTAGAAATGTTTTTATAAATTAGGATTTCTAAAAGTAAATATTTATTTTAAGATCATATATCTCAAAATGGAAGAGACTTCAGAGGCTATCATGCCCAATCTCCTCATTTCACAGATGAGAAAATTGACACCCAAGGATATTAATTCCCCAAGGACACTTAGATAGTCACCATCATAGTTGGCATCTAAACCCACCTTTTAGCTCCACAGTCAGTATTATTTTTCTGTGTGCCATGCTTCCTGCATAGTATTGCCCTAAATAGTTTAATAACAAGATTGACAGAAGATGACATCTTGTGAAATGTCCATTCTAATCTTGAAACTGTACCACATTTATAATATTTCAACCTACATAAATAAAAATGTCACGTATTACCCACCATCAGTTGTTTTTACATTGGCAATGAAGGATTTGTATTGATCTTTCTGTGTTTATCTCATTTATGAACAAAAATAATTGTCATCACGCAGTTCACATGGTAGATTCTAAATATTCTTAGTTGACACTTGACAGAAAAAGCTGAGGTTAAGCCTGGGATGTATGGCCACAAGATAGGAGGAAATTAATCATTCCCTGTGTTCCTTTAGTACAATAATACTCTCTAATTGGCATTTCTGATCATCAACTAATTTTGTGTAACTTTCTCATAAAGATCAAGAGTATGTTTTCCTCCCCTTTTATTAGGTGGAAATGTTTTCTTCCCAGTGATTAGATAACAGTAGAAACTCACATCCATGTATTACTGTTTATAAGAAGCTTTCCTTACAAGTCACTTCATAAGATTTGTAGAGTAAGTAATGATTCCATTTTTGAAATGAGGAAAGTGATGGTCAGAGAGTCTTGATGACTTCTGGTTCACACAGATTTCAAGTCAAGCATTCTATCCACCATGCCATGATAACTAGTACTTTGACAATTGCTATACTATTAGCATATTGCATGTATTCTATGAGTTGAGTTCGATTCAACCAACACTAATTAGGAAGCCATTAAATGCATGGCATTCTGCTAGGCAAGGAGGATACAAAGGTAAAAACACCATGGGCCCTATCCCTAAATAAGTTTGTAATCTAGTAGGAAGAAGAAAGGCATATGAATATAAATTCATACACAAGAAAATAACTCAGGTACAGGGAAGAATGTGTTAAGTAAAAATGAGGGATCCAAAGCTCTATGAGAAGTTTAAGCAGAGAAAGGGCTCTTCCAGTTGGATGGGATCAAAGGAAATTTCATGGAGGAGGGAAAGACAAAAATCAAGATGTGAAAGATGGTGTTATCAATACATTCTAATTAGAAAGAGGACAAGAGCAGACACAGTGAGTAGTGAAGTTGCAGTGGAAATTAGACCATATGAAGATGGGTAGTCTAAAGTGTTGTGTTTGTTCTTCATTTTCAAAGAGGATCATGACATGAGGGAAATGATGACAAGACTTGTAGTTGACTTTGATTTGAGGGAGAGAGGGCTGTGCAAGGTCACTAACCTCAATGAGCTATAAAAGACTGAACAAAGTCATATCCAGCTCATGGGGGTCCTTGAAAGAAAAATATATCCTAAAAGATCTTTAAATGGGAGGAAATCGAATGAAATTATCCACCTGGCTTTAGAAAGAATCAGTTGGCAGATGTTCATTTTGATTCTTGCTTCCTCTCATGTCCTTCTGTTTTCCTTTAGGCCTATTTGTCTCATTTTTATAGTACACATCATCCTAGTTTTTTCCCATATCTTATTTCTGCTTCACTTACACTATCTCTGAATGAATTAAAACAACAACAATAACAACAGCAAACAACCAGTTATTTCTCTAATTCACTAACAGAGGAGAGATCTATTAAGTAAAAGGAAGAAGCAAAGTTTTCTTTTAGCCCCTTTTTATTTAACTTTTATATGACTGACACTATTAAAATGCTGTCTGGAAGGGAACTGCTTCTTTCTTCAAATGCTGCTCAGCATGTCTCTATTTTGGATGGTGATAACATGGAGGAGCAAATGAGATCATTGATACAGCTACAGGTTTTTGCAAAATATAAAGCACTATATAAATGTCAGCTCATATTGTCACTACCACCATCATTATACTCATCATTATTATATTCATATGGCATTCTCATCATAGTTATTGTTGTTTTGTTATTATTATTTCACTTATTTCAATATTCTAAACCTCATGAAAGTTAATTGTCTTGGGTACTCTTTTTATTAAGAAGATCTTCAATGAAATGCAGTGTGGCAAATTGCATGGAATATTGGACTTTGACTCTGGAAGGTCTAGATTCAGATTTCCCTTTAGATAATTCTAAGCTGTGGGAACCTAAGAAAGTTAATTCACCTCCTTGGCTCTCAATTTCCTCATTTGTAAAACGAGGGTGTTGGATTCCACCTATTCTAAGGGCTGTTCTAGATCTAAATCTATGATAATTGGTGACTTAACAGATGACTTCCAAGAGGTGTTGTAGCCAAAACATTCATCACCCTGTGAGTAACCCTGGAATGAACATTCCCATACTTAACTTTGCTGAGATTTAGATAGTATACAGTCTGTTAGCAAACGCACATAGTGAGTCTTTCTCTTTTTGGGAGATTCCATGGAGCTTGTGCTGCACTGTTCTGGAGAATTCTGGAGTACTTTGATACCATAATGAACCATCAAGAGCTCCTCTAACCCAGAAATGAATGAATGAACAAATGAATGAAAGAATGAATTAATGAAAACAATTAAGTCATGTGCAAAATTCTCCACTAAGTAAAAGGGATACAAACAAAAAGAAAGAAGCTTATAATCTAAGGACTGATAATGTGAACTGTCCTAGTCATGTGCCTTACTTTGGTGAAATGAGATCACTGCAATCCTGAGGATTAAAAAAAAAATCCAATTCCTTTAATAAAACATTTAAATGCCCCCAGGTAAAAGCAGTTGCCAAGACACTTAAACAAAGTCCACGATCATAACAGCCACTATTAAAGCAAATAAAAAAGATCTCTGGGAACGCAAGAGCCCACCATTAGACTCCTGAAGGTGATTGTGCATCCTCCTTGCCCAAGTGACCCACAGCTGGGTAAGAGATCAATTCTCCAGTGGCAAAAATTCATTCAGACTATCCAGATCTTCCACATAACTCCTTTTTTCACAAAATTCCTAGGAAGTATGTGAGAGTATGCCTTAGTTAATTCCAAGCTCCCCAGTTCTACCTATGCATTGACCCACAACAGGAGAAAATACATTTAAGGACATTTCAGCTGCTAGTCAAATGGAAAATTCTAATGCTCCCCAGAGGCTAAACCATCTCTTTCCAATGTCATCATCATTGATAAAATCCTATTTGTTTTTGATGCTAAATCATTTGAGTTTTGTTATTCATTCGACTGTCTTTTCTTAGCTAAAGAAATAGACATCAAAGCACCTATAGAATCAGTTGACAGGTGACATTTCCAGAAATGTTGCTTCCCCGAACAATGGCTAGTTGGACCAATCTGGTAGTAAAATTGTTGGTCTTGAGAGGGGATAAGGAAGGGAACAAGCATTTCTTAAGTATTTTTATGTGCCAGGCATTATGCTGCACTTTACAAATATCTTGTTTGGTCTCCACAACAACCCTGAGAGGTAGGTGCTATTATTGTCCTCATTTTATGGTTGAAGAACCTGGGACTGACAGAGGTCAGAGACTCATCTAGGGTTGTAAAGCTAGTAAGTGTCTAAAGTTGGATTTAAACTCTAGTCTTCCAGACTCCAGACCAAGCACTCTAAACACTGTGGCCACCTCGTTGTTTGGGAGTAGGGAGAAGGGCTTTATCATCATTCCTAGGGCTCTTGTGCTAACCTGTGTGGTGGTGGCAGTTAGTTGGTCTTATAGTTCTTAAAAGGTTCTAATAGTCCCATAATACAAAACATCTATTCTCATGTTGGTATAAATGTTCCCTCCAACTGTGAAAATCTCCACCAATCCTGACTGCCAATTCTCTGCAACTAATTTTTTTATTTAATTCATGCCCTCCCATAAGTTTGCCATAGGATGTCCATCCAAAGTTCAAAGGGCCTTCTTCATATTTTCCTAATACTTCCAGTGTACCAATGGAACACAAAGGATATCTATCTTTCATTCTTGCTAAATCTGATCAAAGGAATCATGGATTATGAGATGGTGGAGATGTTAGGGATTATCTATTCTGATCCATTTATTTCTCAGATGAGGAATCTTTAGTGCAAAGAGGTAAATAGACTGGTCTAAAGAAGTACCTACTTACAATAGATAATAAATGTCAGACTTGGAACTTTATTTTTTTTAAAGCAATTGCGGTTAAGTAACTTGCTCAAGGTTACAGGGCTAGTCATTATTTATGAGTGGGTGCTCATTTTCTGAGGCCGGATCTGATCTCGGGTCATCCCAACTCCGAGGCCGACGCTCTTACTCACTGCACCACCTAGCCGCCCCTTTAGGGCAATTGGGGTTAAGTAACTTGCCCAAGGTTACATGGCTAGGTTTTTTTTTGTTTGTTTGTTTGTTTGTGTGGATTAAGTGTCGAAACTCAGGTCCCTCTGACTCCAGGGCCGGTGCTCTATTCACTGCGCCACCTAGCCGCCCCCCGACTTGGAACTTTAAAGGTCATTGATTGACTAGTTGATTCTAAATCTAGTGCTTTCTTCCCCATGTACCACAGTGTACAGGAATAAAATAGTCCTTGCTCTTAAGAAATAAAAGGTACCCATCTCATAATCACACACACCACACATAGACAATATATGCATATCTAATATACACATAGATATATGTTTATACACTATATATAGTTATAACACATATAAATACATATCTATGTGTATATTATATATAATGCAATATATAAACAAGGAGACAGTGGCTAGAGGAACCAGAAAAAGAAGTAATAAACTCTTGAGCTGAACACTGAAGAAAACTAGAACTTCTAATCAATCGATTATTAAACTCTTATTAAGTACCTACATCTAAGTGATGGAGGTCTATTCCAGGCAGAGGGGGCAGCCTCTGCAAAGCCATGGAAATGAGTGAAAGAATTGCTGTATATGAGTAATATCAAGGAAGTTCATTTAGTTGGACCCAGAGTGTACAAAGGAGTATAATGCAAAATAAGGATAGAAAAATAGGCTAGAAACAGATTGGGAATTACTCTAAATGCTAAGTATAGGGTTCTGTATTTTATCCCATGAATGATGGATGCCTTTGGTGCTGATTGAGTCAGGAAGTCAGACCTATGATTTAGGGATATCACTTTAACAGTTGTGTGGAGGATAGATTAGGGAGCAAAGAGACAAGGCAGGGAGATTCAATTGGAAATTACTGAAATACTTCAGGCAAAATATTTTCAGACTATCAAGTTGGGTTTATGTCCTTGTTATATCATGTGTACTTCACTACCAAGGTCAGAGCACACTGAAAGTTTATACATCACCTGATGCACAAAATGCACATCAGTGGTCAAGGATTTTTGTGAATAATCTTGATATTTCACCAGTGTGAGATTCTCCATCTATTCTTGCCCTCAATCTTTCTGATTTTGGTATTTTTTGTAATAGTTATTATCTATTCCATTGTTTGCTGGCATTTTGTAGTTTATGGAACAACATGATGCTCATTAAATTGTAAGATCCTTGAAGGCAAGGGCTGTTTTTGCCTTTCTATCCCCAACATTGCAAAACATCTGGCATTTAGTAGGTGTTGGATAAATGCTTGGTTACTTATTGACTTTACTTTAAAGGGACAAGGAAAAAGCATATTTGCAACCAAAATAACTCTCAATTCAGTGCTCTCTTCCCCATGCACGACAGAGTAGAGGAATAAAATGCCTTGCTTTAAAGAAATAACAAGTATACATTTTATCATATAGGTATATCTATATTACATATATCCATATTTATAGGCTACTATAAACTGGGTTGATAGTCTGAGGCTCATTAATTGGCTTTTTTGGAGATGAAACACCTTTTCAGGTATGGGCTGGAGAAGAAGTTGTTCCTTCCAAATATGTTATTCTCTGATATTTTTTCAATTTATAAATTATATATTCTAGAGTTTTGTCATGTCCCATCTTGAACCCACAAAAAGGTTCACTAAAGTACAAATTCTCAAATTTCTTATGTAAGGAGACTTCAAACAGCTCAATTTTTTCTCCAAACCTCTCTCATTTTCATTGCTCTTTCTGTTATTCTGACCATATTAGGAAGAAAACCTCAATTACAAGCTAATAATTCTCAATACCTTCAAATCTTTTTATCAAGGAGGGTATGTCCTTTTCTAAAACCTAGAGTTTTAAGATGTGTTTAGAGGTGGAGTAGGCTTGAAAAGATTATAGAAAGTAAACAAGAAAGAAAAGAGTTGGGTTTCCTAAATCCTTTAAGGTTCTTTTAGGCACCAACCTTATTATAATTATTATATATTATTATTATTATAATTATATATATTAAATATATATAATATATTAAGATACCTTATTATAATTAAATTAAGTGAATTACCATAAACCATAATATATAGATGGCATAATACAATATAAGATATGATATTCTCAAAGGATCATAGATACACAGTTAGAGGGGACTGTAGAGTCTAAGCTCCTTATTCTACAAATGAGGAAACAGGTTGAGAAATATTAAGTGCTTTTCCCAGGGTGACACAGCTAGCAGTATCAGAGGCAGAATTCAGACTGAAGGGTTTTTGCCTCTAAATCCAACACTTTTATCTATTGTACAACCTATGTCAATCTCTTTTTAATGATAATAAATACATATGTATGTGTGTGTGTGTGTGTGTGTGTGTGTGTGTATATATATATATATATATATATATATATATATATATATATATATATATATATATATATATATATATATATATATATATATATATATACATTTTCCAAGTCATACATATATATGTATGACTTGGAAAAAAAAAATAACTTTTTCCCTGCCCCGAACAAAAATTTGACAATGAACATTCATTTGAAAAACTGTAACCATTTATCTAAAATGTCTGTTTTTCCCCTGTAGTATTTCAATTGGACATTTTTAGATTATTCTAAAATATCTCAGAGTTCTTTATCATGAGATCTGCATTTTAATGAATCAAGGGCTTCTTTGAATGAACTTCATTTCTTTTCATCATCATAACTCTGTATCTTGATTTACTTGTACTTTTAATATTACGATATGTTTCATATTTCTTAGTGCTAGCTACCTATCTGCCATGAAGCCAACTTTGATCCCTAATGAAGATCTTTGTTTGAAAAAATAAAAATATACTTCAGAGAATCTTATCTGTATGCATATATAATGTTTCCCTTTTTTTGTCTCAAGGTCCTTTTCTGTGTGTTCTTTTTAATTGAACAAGTATTGGTGGAGGGAGTTCCCCAAAAAGGAACATTCCTTTTCTAACTCAGATCAACAATTCATAAATAACTTGGTTTTCTAAACCTTGGAAAAGGTAATTTGCTTGCTCTTTGTCATAGTCAATAAGCATTTACTGAGTGTCTATTATTGTCTCAGGCACTAGGCTAAGTGCTGGGGCTACAAAGAAAGACAAAAACAACAAAGCAAAACAAACAAAATACAAAAACAAAAACAAAAGTAGTCCTGGCTCTCAAGAAATTCATAGTATAAGAGAAAAGACAACATTCAAACAACTATGTACAAACAAGATGCATACAGGGTAAATAGGATACATTCTCAGAAGGAAGGCAGTCAAATTGTGGATCAGAAAGGCTTTTTGAAGGAAATGGAATTTTAGCTGACACTTAAAGGAAACCAGGATAAAAAGATCATCAGTAGGGAGAGAAATCCAGGTATGGACAGTTAGTGAAAATGCCTCTGGAGATATAATGTATTCTATGAGGACATATAAAAAGGCCAGTGTCATTCATCACATTTCAGAGTATGTGGAAGGAGTAAGGAAAAGGAAGATTGGAAAAGTAGGAATGGAACCAGTTATGAAGAACTTTAAAAACCAAAGAGAGGATTTTAGATTTGATTGTATAGGTCATGGGTAAACACTGATTTATTGAATGAATGGGCAGGCAGGCATAATGACACAGTTAAACCATCTAAGAATATCCATTTCAAAAATGAGGGGATCGAGGCGGAGCCAAGATGGCGGAGTAGAAACAGCTAGTCCAAGCCTCTCTGCCCCCAGATTCTCCACAAACTATGTAAAAAAGGACTCTGAAAAACTTCTGGAGCCCCAGCACCCACAGAACGACACAGAGAAGCTAACCTCCCGCTGAGGACAGCCCAGCACCCTGCAGGAAGGACCAGCTCAGCGGTCTGGGAGCCGGCAGATCGCAGAGCGCAGGAGCCGAGCCGAGCAGAGCCCAGGTCCACGTGAGCCGAGGTTTTAGCCCCAGGGCGGCAGGGCCAGCAGCCGGCTGGAGGAACCCCAGAACACCAGGAGCTGTGGCGACTCCAGAATTATCAACATAGACATGCCTAGGACAAAGTAAGAGGTTAGTGTCCTATGGACTTTGGGACCTGTATCTGGGGAATGCGTCAGCTCCCTCCCCTGGGGGCTAGAAGCTGCTGAGGAGACATGCCATTTTGTAGTTTTCATAGGTATTTCCGGCTCCCAGCCTACAAATCGTGGGGAGATCCAGCGATCAGTCTTGGGGGTAATCGCTCTTGCTTTAACCTCCCTGGATCTGGATTGTGATCTAGGGTGGAAGTTGTGGGTGGGTTTACAGCTTGCCAGAAACGGAAGTTGCCCCCCACACGTTCGGGACGAAAATTCCTCTATCTGGCCTTAAAGCCATAGTGTGGCAACAAGCCCAAAAGTCAAGCAATTAAGTGGCAACATGCCAAGGCAAAGGAAACAGAAAAATGCAACCCTAGACTCCTATTTTGGGGGCATAGAGCGGAAAAGGACTGTGAGGTCAGAAGTCCTGCTCCAAAAGCCCCAGGGGAAAACATGAGCGGGTTGCAGGCCATAGAGGACCTTAAGAAGGACTTTAAAAATCAAATAAGAGAAGTGGAGGAAAAATTAGAAAGAGAAATGAGAAGGATGCAGGAAATGTATGAAATGAGGGTCAACAGCCTGACTGAGGAAAACAACACCTTAAAAAACAGACTAGCTCAAATGGCAAAGGAGGCCCAAAAGGGCAATGAGGAGAAGAATGCCTTAAAAAGTCGAATTTGCCAGATGGAAAAAGAATCTCAAAAGTTCACTGAGGAGATTCATTCCTTCAGAGTTAGACTGGAGCAAATGGAAGCTAATGACTTTATGAGAAATCAAGATGCTGTTAAGCAGATCCAAACAAATGAAAGATTAGAAGGCAATGTGAAATATCTCATGGGAAAAACCACTGACCTGGAGAATAGATCCAGGAGAGACAATTTAAAAATTATTGACTACCTGAAAGCCATGATCAAGGAAAGAACCTAGAAATCACCCTTCAAGAAATTCTCAAGGAAAACTGCCCTGATGTTTTAGATCCAGAGGGCAAAATAGAGGTTGAAAGAATCCACCGATCACCTCCTGAAAAAGATCCCAAAAGAAAACTCCCAGGAATATTATAGCCAGGTTCCAGAATCCCCAGATCATGGAGAAAATACTACAAGCAGCCAGGAAGAAACAATTTCAATATTGTGGAAACACAATCAGAATAGCCCAGGACCTGGCAGCTTCTACACTGAGGGATCGAAGGGCATGGAATATGATATTCCAGAGGGCAAAAGAACTGGGAATGAACCCAAGGGTCACCTACCCAGCAAAACTGAGTATTTTGTTTCAGGGGAAAATATGGTCATTCAGTGGAATAGAGGACTTTCAAGCATTCTTGAGGAAAAAACCAGAGTTAAATAGAAAATTTGACATCCAGACACAAGAAGCAAGAGATGCCTGAGAAGGTAATCAGGGAAAAGAAATCAAAAGGAACTTATCAAAGTTGAACTATTTACATTCCTATATGGAAAAGCAATAACTGTGACTGATGATATCTTTCTCACTATGAAAATAATGGAAGAAGGGGGGTGGTCATATGAATACATATGTGAATGTGTGTGTATATGGTTACAGTTATATATGGATAGAGGGCATAGGTTGATTTTGTTGGGAAGGGAGAGTACTCAAGGGATGAAATTATGAGGTGAGAGAAGAAAGTGGCAAGAGGAGAAGGGGAGAGACATGGTAGGGTAAACTATCTCATGTAGGGGAAGTGGTTGCAAAGGAGGGGGAGAATAAGGAAGGCTAAAAAGGCAAAACCACATTCACATTGAATTTGGTTCAGGGAGAAAATGACATACATACTAAATGGGATATCTCAACCCGCAGCAGGATAGGGGGAAGGGGGATGAGAGGAGGGATGATGGATGGGAGGGCATCCTTGGGGTGAGGGGAGGTTGGAAGTACCCACTATAGAAGAGGGACAGGATCATGTAGGGAATGGACCAGGTGGGGGGTGGGATGAGTGGGAGGGAATTATAAGCAGCCTTGTACAATATATCTACTATGATAATGTTTTGCATAGCTAGACATGTACAACATATACTGAATTACTTATCTCCCAAGAGGGAATGGGTGACAAGGGAGGAAGGAAATGGATCTGAAATTCGAGGTCGTAACATTAAATGTTTCAAATATATATATAAATACTATTATTAATACTCTTTTGCCTATAATTGGGAGATAAGATGTGCAGGCATTGGGACACAAAGATTCATCTTCCTCTAATGGAAAAGTCGATGGGGGTATGGGAGAAAGTATGGGAGAGAGCAGATTGGAGGAAGCGATATCTTGTGGGACTGCTATTCTGGGAGGTTGGGTAGGGGAATAATGGGGGGAAAATGATTGTAACTCAAAATCTGGCGGAAATGAATGATGTAAAACAGAAGTTAATAAAGTATTTGTTTAAAAAAAATAAAAAAAAAATGAGGGGATCACCCAGCTTTCAGTGACTTGAAATCAGGTGTGCCTGACTTCAAGTTCTGTTCTCTTTCCTGTATCCCATGCTGCCTTTCTAAGAGGGAAAGGTTAATGATTCAATTCTAGAAAAATGAGGAACTTTTACAAAGATGTGATCTTTGTAAAATAAATGCTTCAAGTTACAACATATTGAAAATAGCATGAGAATCTGTTCATCTTCCTCATAAGTTATATGTAAATATAATATCACTTTAGCCATTGGAGGGAAAAGTCATTTTGAATTAAGAGAAATTACAGTTCATATTCCTGTATCTGGGCACATGCAGCATGCCAGCATGTACCCTATGCCTTTATCAGTTTAAAATGATGATTTCAATTAACTTTAAAGGACCAATTTTGAACTGAACATTTTCCATTAGCTGCTCTCAATGGGATTTTTAGGCTTTTTTTTAGAATGAGATGTGCTTTTCAAATCAGGAGGTCAAAATACACTTAACCAATAATCAGTTGCACTTACCATGTCAACTTTTGTTTCACAGTTTTAAAGAATAGATTGAAGTTTCAGATGTCATGAATATTTAATAGCTAAAAACATATAATCTAAGTCATATAGATAAAACAACTCAAGGCTAAGACAGGCCAGCTAAGAGGGTCTTAGGTTAAAATCCCTAGAAATGAAAGATTTTATTGTAATGTCCTGCACTAAAATTGATGCTTAACTGGAATAAACCACTCAGGATCGATTTCCCCTCATTTCTTCTTTTTTTTTATTGAATTGTGATATCCTTGTATCAGGTTCTTGTTATAACACTTTCTAGTTGGTTATTGTTCCCTCTAGGCATTTGCTGAAAGAGAAGGTGACTGGCCAGCCACTTAGGCTATTTGAATTTTGGATGTCCTCTTTTTTGGATGTTCCTCTTCCATCTCCATCTAAAATTTCTCCACACCCCCTGGAGTGAGACCAACAATTCTTTTTCAAATCTCATCTCTGATGTCTCCTATTATTACTTCCTGTATGACTTTGGGAAAGTTATTCACTGTCTCTAAGAATTGCTTTCCTCATCTATCAAATGAAGAGGATAGAGTAGGTGTCATTGGAGACTCCTTTCTATTTTCCTATAGTTCTAATTTGAAAAGAATCTAAAACAGGACATTTTGACAAAGCATAACCATTCTTTGCCCATATACATTTTCATAAATATATGGAGGTATGTATGACACTGACGTGGACTGGAGAAAGGGGACCTGAGTTCTATTTTTATGTTTGACAATAATTTACTAGGGTCAAATTCATTTTGTTTCAATTCAATTCAATAAGCATTAAACAACAACCATGTACCAGGAACTATGCTAAATGCCAGGAATACAAAAAGAGGCAAAAAAAACCAGCTCCTGCCCTCAAGCAACTTACAATCAAAAAGGGGAGAGAACATATAAACAAATATATTCAAAGCAAGTTATATACAGGAAAAATAGAAATAATTAAAAGAAGGAAAACACAGGAATCAAGAAGGGTTAGGGAAAGCTACTTTACAATCATCATTCCTTAGTTTTTCTCATCTTGACATGAAGGGATGTATACAAATTCTGCAGTTAGGTGATTTGATGAAATACTTGGGGAGGATGCGAGTCTGAGGCATGGAACCCTGCAGAGGTAAGGGGCAGTGGAATGTCCTGGGAAACCAGAAGGCAGCATGGAGGCAGTGGGTGCCTAAGATAGGCCTTGAGGAAGGGACTTAAGAACAAAGATTAGGGAAGGAAGGAGCCCTGGAAATGAACTTTGTCTATTTCACTACTTAGTCTAGGGGTCATTTCACTACTCAAGTGCTATGCCTCAGGTATCATATTTCCCTTTCCCCATTGCTTCTAGGACAAAAAAACAAAAACAAAAACAAAAAAACAAAAACTCAACCTGCAATTTAAAATGCTCTGTCTTGGCTGCCATCTATAATTTCTAAATCAGTAACCTTCACACACTCTTTCCTCTAGCCAGACTAGACTAAATTCTTTCTCCCTCAAACTTTCTAATGTTCTGTCTTTGCCTAAGCCAAGGGGTGGGGAACCTGCAGCCTCGAGGGCACATGTGGTGGGCCACATTTGAGGGCCTAGAAGGCCACATGTGGCCTCAAGGCCACAGGTCCCCCATCCTTGGCCTTGGTTGTCACTCATGCCTGAAAGGCCTTTTTTCCTCATCCTTAGCTCTTTGAATCTCTAACTGCTTTCAAACTAAAAGGAGCCCTCACTCTGTACTCACAGTACAAGTTTTCAAATTGCACATCTGATGTTTACTACCTTCATGACTTTAGTCAAGTCTGTGGGCAACATCTCTTGGCCGTAGCTTTCTTGTCTATAAAATAAGAGAGTTGAAGTTGAGAGCCTTTGAGGTCCCTGCTAGATCTAAATCTATGACTCCACTATCTTAAGACTCAATTCAGGTTCCACATTACAGAAGAGATCTTTCCTGGGTACCCTTATTGATGCCCTCTACCTCCTCAAATTACTTTATATTTTCTTATCCATACATATTATATCTCAGAAATGGAATCTAGGTTTCTTGGTGATTGATGTTATTTCTATTTTGTCTTATCACTAGCACTTGGCATATAGTAGGTTTTTAATAAATGCACATTAAATGGAATCTCTCATCATTATATAGTATTGCAGAATATGCTAAACCATGATTTCAGATGTCAGAAAGTAAAATATCCCTTGGCCAAGGGAGCTGGTATGTGATAGAGGTGTTGATGACTTCTCCTAATACATACTATGTTGTCAGCGATAGCCCTAAGTGTGGGTCTTATATCTGTTTGATCCGTGATGACAAGAATCATTGCACTATTATTAAAATGGCAAGACAATATTCTTCAATTCAGAAGAGAACTGACATGTATGGGGGAGGAGATCATGAATTTCTTATCACTACAAAAGCTGCCACTGGGCTGATAGATTGCTCTACTCTAAGAGGTTTTGTCCCAATGAATTATAAACCCAGATACCTTCACTCTGAGAAACCATTCAAATCGGGCTCATGTACAAATATATCAGCATAGTAAATGGACAAGAGACACTCAATGGCAGCACTATATGGTATTATCTAGAGAATGGTCATTACTCTTACAGAACACTAGGGATTTTTACATTTTAATTCATGGAGTTTCAATGACCTAAGGTGTTGCCTCTGTAAAAATAATTTTAAATAAATATACCACACAGGAGAACAAAGGCTTATTGACTATTAGAGCTGAAAGAAACCTTAGAAGTCATCAAGTCCAGTTGTCATTTTACAGATGAGGAAACTCAGTATTTGGTGAGAATTTGGTGACTTTCTCCAGAACACACATACACACTCTCACTCTCTCTCTCTCACTCTCTCTCTCTTTCTCTCTCTCTCTCTCTCCCCCCAGTTAGTAATAAGAATAGAATTAGTGACTGGGTCTGGGGATTTCTTTGACATAGGGAATTACAGGATCAGGAAACTCCCTCTACAGATGCAGGGCAGCACGTTCTTTGTTATTTATGTTAGAGGGTTTCCTAGAGCACAGAAAGGTTAAGTAACTTGCCTAGGGTCATATAACCAGGATATGCCAGAGGCAAGGCTTATTTAAGACTTAATATATTCCAAGTTAAGTTGTTATTCACCATGCCACATTGTTTTCTCACACATTCCAGCTATCTAAAAAATTGATATTTCATTATCTATGGCTCTATTAAATATACAGCCACTGTATCTCAGACATGGAACATAAAAAAATAGTCTTATGAAGCCAATACTTTATCTGCTGTATTATATGCCTTTTTAGTAGTCAGAAAACTAGCTGCAAATCCTGGGTAATCCCACATTGGGGGTATTATTGAGCTGATTTTCATTCATTTGCTACCTTTATTGTCATTGTGGTGTGGTGGGAGAAGAGTGACTTCTTAGAGTCTGAATGATCTTGTTTCAAGGTTAATTTATGACATACATTAGCCTGTGGGTAAGTCATCTGAATGCTTCGGGCCTTCATGTAACTCTTTAAGGTGATGTTACAAAATAAATACTGACCTATATTTTTAGAGTTCCATTTTGTGTGATAATGTGGTCACAATTACTGACTACACAAAAATGAGGCAAGAGGAGGCTAGAATTTGTCATTCTTGTTGCAAACATTGTCTATAGTTTTTTTTATGAACATCAGAGAAAGCATTTTAATCATATGAATGGGTAAATATGTTAAATCATTTTATAGCTAAAAATGCTATTGTATAGGGACCCATTAAGGGATAGCAGTCAATTGATTAATAAACCTTTTTAAATGTCTTCTATTTTCCAGGCATTCTGTTAAGTACTGAGCATATAAAAAAAAACATAAGACAGTCACTGCCCTCAAGGAGCTTATAATCAAATGGTGGAAGATCATATGTAAACAAATATAAACAAAGCAAGCTACATACAAGGTAAATAAGAAATAATTAAGAGAAGGAAGATATGAGAATGCATGACAAGGTATTTGGAAAGTTTTCTTGTAAAAGATGTGATAAAAACATGAGAGGTAAAAGAAAAAATAATTAGAAAGATTATACAAAATTAAGAGACGGAAAATATTTCAGTGGCTATTGGGTCCAAAGTACACCAGAGAAAGAACCAGTTCTACAACCCCTCCTATAGTGGGGAATTCCCTGCTTCCTTTAGAAATAATTCCATTTTGTTGCAGCTCTGATTATTAGGAAGCTTTTCTTTATACTAAACCAACATTTGCCTCTTTGAATTTTGTGGTATTTGTCCCTAAGTCTGATCTCTGTGGAGAATCAAGATAGGTTTATTCCCTCTTCCACATATCATCTCTGCAGGTAGAATGTGTCCCAAAAATCTAAGTGCACTTGTGAGTTTTAAGAGTAAATCTTCAGGGGGTGGAGTCAAAATGGCAGCATAGAAACAGGAAAACTCCAAGAGCTCTGCCCATAACAAAGTCAAATACCTATAACATATGACTCTAAACAAACTTTAGAGCTACAGAACCCATAAAGTGACAGAAAGAAACAAATCTCCTGCTGAAGGCAGCCCAGAAGGCCTACAGAAAGGGTCCATCACAGTATGCTGAGAGCTGAGCCCAGCCCTGAGTGAGCCCAAGATTTTAGTCTCAGGGCTACCCCAACCAGCAGTGACTGGAGCATACTTTGGGAGAGTGGATTATCAGCAGCTGTGGTGGTTTCCAGAATTATCAACACATAAATGACGAAGATAAACTAAAAGGTCAGTGTAGAACTTGGTTGGAAGTAGATGGGATGGAGGAGCTTAGTCTGGCCCCTGCTCTTTGGGCTGAGAAGTGGCAGAGGCTCATCAGCCCTGCAACTACTGCCATGTGGCTGCTTGGAGCTCCTGGCCTGCAGATCATAGTGGGACCAAGCAACCATTCAGAGGGTAATCATTCTTGCTTTAACTTCCTTGGATCTGGATCACTGTCTTGTGTGGAGGTCGTGGGATTTGTGACCAGGTGACAGAGCTTGTGGGGGCTTCAGAGAGGTCACTCAACTAATAGCTCAGGCAGCTGTGAAAACCCAAGCTATTTGGGACAAAGCTCTCCTCTCTGGAAGCAGAGTTCTACTGTGGCAAAAAGCTCAAAAGTCAAGTAATTGAGTGGCAACTTGAGCAAGCAAAGGAAGCAAAGCAATCAAACCTTAGGTTCCTTTTATGGGGACAAAAAGGATCAAAGCATGGAATGGGAGTAAGATGATGAAGACAGAACTCCTGCACCCAAAGCTTCCAAGAAAAATATGAACTAGTTAGAGGCCATGGAGAAGCTTAAGGAGGACTTTGAAAATCAAGTGAGAGAAGTGGAGGAGAAATTGGGAAGAGAAATGAGAATGATGCAAGAAAATCATGAAAAGAGTGTTAAGAACTTGATTGAAGAAAATAATTACCTTAAAGAGTAGACTAACTCAAATGGCAAAGGAGGACCAAAAAGCCAATGAGGAGAAGAATGCCTTAAAAAGCTGAATTTGCCAGATGGAAAAAGAATCTCAAAAGCTCACTAAAGAGAATAATTCCTTCAGAATTAGATTGGAGCAAATGGAAGCTAGTGAGAAGTGGTAGCATTATGAGAAATAAAGATACTACTAAACAGATCCAAACAAATGAAAAAATAGAAGGCAATGTGGAATATCTCATTGGAAAAACCAATGACCTGGAAAATAAATCCAGGAGAGAAAGTATAAAAATTATCAGACTACCTGAAAAGCATGATCAAAAAAAGAGCCTAGAAATCATCCCTCAAGAAATTCTCAAGTAAAATTTCCCTGATGTTTTAGAACCAAATGACAAAATAGAAATTGAAAGAATTTAGTGATCAACTATTGAAAAAGATCCCAAAATGAAAACTCCTAGGAATAATATAGTCAGCTTTCTGGAGTTCCCAGATCAAGGAGAAAATATTACAAGCAGCCACAGAAGAAATAATTTTAATATTGTGAAAATAGAATCAGGATAACACAGGATCTGGCAGCTTCTACATTGAGGGATCAAAGGTTTGGAAAATGATATTCTGGAGATCAAAGGAGATAGGATTAAAACCAAGAATCACCTATCCAGCAAAACCGAGTATCATGTTTCAGGGGAAAATATGGTAATTCAATGGAATAGAGGACTTTCAAGCATTTTTGATGAAAAAACCAGAGTTGAATAGAAAATTTGACATTTAGATACAAGAAGCAAGAGAAGCATGAGAAGGTAAACAAGGAAAAGAAATCATAAGGAACTTATCAAAGTTGAACTATTTATATTCCTACATGGAAAAATGATAATTATAACTTTCAAAATTTTTCTCAGTTTGAGGATAGTTGAAGGGAATATAAATGTGTGTGTGTGTGTGTGTGTGTGTGTGTGTATAGAGAGAGAGAGTATATGTGTGTATGAATACATATGTGAGTGTTTGTATATATGTGTACAAGTATACATAGAGAGAGGGCACAGGATCAATTGAATAGGAAGGGATGATATTTAAAAAATAAAATTATGAGGTAAGAGAGGAATATAATGAGAAGAGAAGGGAGAGACAGAATAGGGTAAATTATCTCATACAAAAGAGGCAAGGGAAAACTTTTACAATGGAGGGGAAGAACAGGAAGGCAAAAGGGATTGGGCCAACCTTACTCTCATTGAATATGGCTTAAGGAGGGAATAACCTACACACTAAATTGGGTATCTTGCCCTACAGGAAAGTAGGGGGGAAGGGGATGAGGGGGAATGATGGAGAGGAGAGCAGTTTGTGGGGAAAGGAAGTTAGAATCACATACTTTTGAAAAGGGACAGGGTCAAAGTAGAAAATAGAACAAGGGGGAGGGATAGGATGGAGGGAAATATAGTCAGTTTTTCACAATATATCTACTATGGAAATGTTTTACATAATTACACACATACAACCTATATTGAATTGCTTATCTTCACAGTAAGGGTGGGTGACAAGAGAAGGAGGGAATAAATCTGAAATTCAAAGTTTTATTTTATTATTATTATTAATTTTACATGCCACGGGAAAATAAGATATACAGGCACTGGGGTATGGACATCCATCTTGCCCTACCAGGAAGTCAGAGGGGAATGGGGGAGGATATAGGAAAGAGCAGATTGGGGAAGGGAGTATTCAGTGAGACTGCTGTTTTGGGGTGGCAGGAAAGATGGGGAGAAAATTTGTAACTCAAAATCTTCTGGAAATGAATGTTGTAAACTAAAAATAAATATACAATTCTTTTAAAAATAGTAAGTTTGCATTAATTCTTTAGGGATACCCTGTATTCAAAGACAACTTTGATATTGCCAAATATTACTAGTTCCTATAATTAATCCATCAATAATGTTGTTGTGAGTGTCCTACAGACCTTACTCATCCTTCTTCAGACACATTCTACTTTGTTCATTTCTTTTCTATATTCCATTCTTTGTACCACTTTTCAGAAAAGAACAAATAAGATTTGATCAGGTAGGATTACAGCAGCACTGCCATGTCTCTTAATCTGGAAATTTTAATGTAGCATAAGATGGCATTTTTAATGTAGCATAAGATGGCATTCCCCAAATAAAATCTTATTCTGTTCCAAATGATGTCAGAGAAATCACTCTGGGTTCTCAAAGAGCTTAATCCTTGGTAGGTCCAACTACAATAGAAATGTATTGAATTAGACCTGATAAAACCTGTGTTTTCTTCTTCTGACCAGATTAGCTAAATTGAGAGGTTTATTATCAGATTGGCTCTAGGGACTTGCACCTAAAAAGAAAAAAAATCTGTTCCAGCATAAGGAATACATATCCCCACCAAAAATACAAATAGTTGGCATATTGACAAAAGTTTATTTTAGTTTTGGTTTTGGCTTTTTTTGTTTCATTTTGTTGTTGTTGTTGCTGTTGTTGTTCGTTTGTTTGTTTTGCAGGTCATGTTATACTAAAATGTTTATTAAGTTTGAAATCTGCTGAAGAAATGAATCTTTTTCACAGGAATCATAGTTTGACCTTTCCTTTATATACTGCAATCATCACAAAATATCTGAGCTTTATATAACACCTCAAACTTTGAACAACATTTTAAGTCTATCACCTCATTCAAAATTCACAACATCCTGGATTTTGCCAGTTTTTACTTCTTTAATAGTGGAGATGTCATTTAAGTCATTCTTCTTCACAATTAATTTCAGGATATTTCCCATTCTGAAGCCTCACTTGAGTCCTTGAATCTACAAATTGCACATCCCTGAAACCCCTTCCTTAGACTGGAGAGTTTTGTTTTGTTTTGTATTGTTTTTTTCCCTAAAATCTTCATTTTAATGAGTCTGACCAGACCAGCTAAGTCATTGCTCTCTCTCTTGTCTGCTGGACCTCCTTGAGCTTTGTCTCCCCACTCCTTTCCCCTTTCAGATTTCTTTTATATTCTGTCTTTCCCACTTGATGATATAAATTCCCAGAGGGCTAGATTTTCTTTTTTTTTTTTACTCATATTTGGATATTCTATGCCAGACTCATAGTAATTAACTAATTAAATGCTTATTGATTAACAAATTAATTAGCATCTCTCTGAACCTCAATTTCTTCATATGTAAAATGAAGTGTTTAAATTTTTTTTTAAATAAAAGTAATTGGGGCTAAGAGACTTGCTCAAGGTTACATGGCTAGTTATATGTTTATGTGTGGGTGGTAATTTTCTGAGGCCAGAACTGATCCTGGTTCCTCCTGACTCTGGAGCTGGTGCTCTTACTCACTGCTCCACCTAGCCGCCCCAGAAATATTTAGATTAAATATCTAAGTCTATGGTCTTATAAAATGTGTGAGATTGGTACTTCAGGAACCTTTAGTATATATTAAAATTAAAATGTTTTAGGCACACATCTCTAAAAATGTTATTGTCATTCCCCTTTAAATTCTCTTTAATTCTGTCCCTACCACCAGTAACTGGATAATTACCAGTGCAACAAGGAAAGTTTAAAAACATAGTTGCTTTATTCAAATTGGTAAGAGATCATTATAATGCAGTCTAATTTGTTGATAATCTTGACAGTTGTGGCCTGAGTATAATTGGCATGGGCTCTGGTGTAAAAAATAAATTGGGTAGTGAACATTACTAAACATGATGATTATCTACAATTAGACATTAATTACTTTGTAGAATGGAGTCTGAAACTCTTTTATTTCCCCAAATGAAATATAATAATTTTTTTTTACATATTGAGAAAACATCTGTGCTTCTGCTATAAGTTTTTTCCTGTAGATTTGGGCGTACTCTACAGATTATCAGGTCAAGAAATAAAATGTAATTGTATATATGGAATAATGAAAATAATGATGGAATTAATGAAAAGTGATGCATAGAACTTTGATAGTGTGGTGGCTTTCACATGTTATGCTGTGAGGATTGACTTACTTTATATGGACAACTAACATTATTTAAGAATTATAATAGACATCATATATATGTCATATAGACAAAGCCTTAAGGAATATAGTAAATTGTGATATAAATTAAATACTCTGGGGGAGAAGGAAGAGATATACAAAGAGTCAAAAAGAACACTCACTGAAAAAAAAAGTATTATTGGTTCAAGGTACTATCTCAATTCCTACTTACATTAGTAATTTGGGTATCCAGAATATGGCTACTACATCTATCCATAGGGTTCTAGAGGTAAGTATGAGGGTTTGGGGATATGAAGAGATTTTCTTTTTAAATATGGTATCAGAGGTATCAAACTTGTGGCTCAAGGTGACCATAAAACTCCAGAGTGTGATCTGAATTACATTAAAATTCATTTGGAAAAAATATAGTATATCATAGATAATGTTAATGTGTTGTTTTTTAAAGTTAGCATGTGGCCCACAGGTATCTGTTTCTATTTGATTTTGATACTACTGTTATTGTTCATGAGACCCTAATGGTATACTCACTATGATTATCATTTGGTGGTGATAAGTCAGCAGATAATTAATATTTTGAAAAGGGCATTTACTAGGGTGTTATAGTAAGGACAGTTCCCATAAACATTTCCATAAAAGTCTGATACATTTTCCCTCAGGTACATAGAGTAGAGAAAATGGGCTCAAGTTTAGAGGATATCTGTGGCAATGGAATAGGTGTAGTGTGGTATGGGTTTTGTTTTATTGTTCTTGTTTTTTACTTCCCCCCTGCCCCTTTCTGGGGTGCTCAACGATCTTTAGACTTGACATCTTAGTTCCAAATACATACACTGTTGTCAGCAGTTATAAGGACCCTCTTTATGATGTTTGATGAAAGAAGGGAAGTTGAAAATCATCTACATTTCTGGAAGCAAGGTTCTCTTCTGACCAAGAAGCTGCAGGAGAGACTAAGGCCAAAGTGTTCTTCTTCCCTCCAAGAGAATCCTGCCCAGTGGTTTCACTGGAATGGTCTCTCCTTGTTCTCTCTTCTGTAGAATCTCTAATTCTAGCTATCTCATTTGTTTTATTCAGTTCACAGAGAGGATGAACAAATCCCTCAGCTAATCTGATTGAACTACCTGTCTCACCTATGGAGGAGTCCAGGTAATTTATTCATTCCTAGTGAACAAGCAAGATATGTTTTCACCAAATAAATATATAGGAACTAGGTGGGATGTAATATTTTTTTACCCTATCCTTATATTTTATAATTAATGATTTAAAATTGGAATATTTCATTGATATATTATCTTTTAAAGGATCATGTTATCACAGTACATTTTTTCTTCCATCTTTTTTTTGGCAAGATTTCTAATTCTATGTTTCATTGGTTCTCATTCTATTGTTTCATTGGAATGTGTAAACATTCCATCTAATGATGGATAAATAAAATTCTGAGAAGGAGAAGGGGAACATATGTCAGGGCTAGGGTAGATGTAAGATGATGAGATATCTGGGAAGGTAAAGATTTGAGAAGAATATATTGGAAATGATAGAGTACTACAAAACAAATGTTGACAAATTTCATAAAGTCATAGAGAGCATAAGCTTGGTTTGGGAAGAGAATTATGAAAAAAGTATTAATCTGGGTTAAAAAAAATCACACCATGTGAGCATTCCACATGAAAAAGATATGAGTGTTTTAATGGCCTCCAAGCTCAATTTGAATTACCAATGTACCATGGCAGCCTAAAAAAAGTTACTGATATTTCATAATACATTAATACAGTACAGAATTTAAAACAAGAGAGAGTATTGTCTTCTTCTTGCTTTGCCTCATTTAGCATACACTTGATATAGTTTGTCCATTTCTGGGTATCGTATTTTCAAAGGTCCATTGACAAATGGAGCATTCTCACCCAGAAGATAATGAATGGGGGAATCAAGATTATGTGTCATAAGAATGAACTGGGAACTTGAAGTCTTTAGCTTCAGAAATGAGAGACTTGGTAGGGTAGAGGACATCATCAAAGGTTTCAACTCTTTAAAGTTTCTTTCTTTCTTTTTTGGAGGGCAATTGGGGTTAAGTAGCTAGCCCAAAGTCACATGGCTAGGTTTTTGTTTGTGTGTGTTAAGTGTCTGAGGCCGGATGCGAACTCAGGTCCTTCTGACTCCAGGGCCAATGTTCTACTCACTTCGCCACCTAGCCGCCCCTCTTTAAAGTTTCATATAGAAGAGGGGCTAAGTTTATTTTGGTTGGCTGTACAGGGCAGACAAGTTTAATGGTTGGAAGGAAGTGAAAGAGATGCAGATTTGTGCCTTAATTTAAGGGGAAAAATATCAACAATTTAGAACAGTTTGGAAATGGAATGGGCTTTCTCAGTGAAAGTATATACTGAATAATCACATTAAGGGATATTGGATGATATTATTCATGCTTTTGATGGTTGAAATAAATATTTTCCAGGGCTACATTCTATCTATTAGATTGTTAGCTCCTGAAAACTGCAATTGTTTTCTTTTGTTTTCTCTTTTAGTATCCCCAGCAATTAGCACAGAGCCTGGCACATACTAGGTGCTTAAAAAATGTTTACTGACTGACTACTGTGCAATCTATGATTCTAATTATAAATACTGACTCCAGGGGCGGCTAGGTGGTGCAGTGAGTAAGAGCGCTGGCCTCGGAGTTGGGATGACCCGAGATCGATTCCGGCCTCAGAAAATGAGCACCCACATACAAATAATGACTAGCAAGTTACTTAATCCCAATTGCTTAAAATAAATAAATAAATAAATACTGACTCTGATCCAAAGAGTGGAAAATACTTAATTGTATGTCTAACTATGTTCTCATAAGTACTGATCACACAGCTATAAATTAGGCAGACACTGCAATTTACGTATAGTACTTAGAATATATACAGAGAAGTACAACTAACATTTTCTTTGGTACCTTGTTCCCCTAATTCATGGCTTCTTCTCCCAGATTATTATTTCAATCAGAACATTAAATTCAAACTTCACTCTTTCTTCTGAAACCATCTCCACCATAGCCCTTGGCCTTACTTAACCTTCCCCTAATTCTAAAGTCACGAACCAAAATCAAATCAACTTTGTAATTGTTCCTGGATGGGGTTTGTCAGTCTAGTTCCTTATGGTCCCTCTTATAATTCCTCTTATAATTCCTCTAATTTTTCAGACCAAAGTTACTTTCCAGATCACCACTCCTATATACATGTTGTTTTTTCCATTTGAGTGATTAGAACATCTTGTTCTTATAGTCAGGGACTAATTCTACTTTTGTAATTATATGTTTAACACCTTGTATAACACAGCATTTGACATATGGTAATGTCTTACTAAATGCATTTTCATTCACTCATTTATTTAGAGTGAATTTAGAGAGTAATGTGCTCAAACTAACAGAATTGGGATTCAAACCTTTTAATTTATTTCTAAGTGCATTCTTCAATGATCAAATCTTAGTGGTTTCACAGAATCACAAAATACAGCAAATGACCTCAGTTGCAAATGTACTAGAGAGGACTCCAGAAGAGAATAAGCCATTCTCTAATTGAATAACTCCAGAGGGAAATGTTGCCACCATTTGAAATACTCCATTTTACTTATGGATATTACCAAGTTTTAAGTTTTTCCCTGACATTATATCTAAATGATTTTTTTTTTTGTAATTTTGATCTATTGGTCCTAGTATGTCCTATACCTAGAGTAGGGAATCTGTGACCTCAAGGCCACATGTGGCCTTCTATTGTCCTTCAGTGCTGCCTTTTGAGTCCAAATTTTACAGAACAAATCCATTTATTAAAGGATTAAAATTAAAAATTAATTTGTTCTGGGGCGGCTAGGTGCACAATGAATAGAGCACTGGACCTCGAGTCAGGAAGACCTGAGTTGAAATCTGGCCTCAGACACTTAACACAAAAACTAGCCATGTGGCCTTAGGCAAGTCATTTAACCCCAATTGCCCTCCAAAAATTAAAAAAAAATTGTTCTGTGAAGGCCACATGTGACCTCAAGGCCACAGGTTCCCCATCCCTGTACTTTAGAGTAAAACAAACCAAGTCTAATCCTTCTTTCATATGACAGCCCTTTAAATACTTGCACATCTGTTATGTCTATCAATTTTTTAGGGGGGAAAAAGGCCAGTGCCTTCATCTATTCATTACATATTTTGTAAAGCCCTTCATTATTATAGTTTCTGAGGAAGAAGACTTGAAGGAGAGAGAAATATGAGTAGTAAAGTCACTACTGGTGATGCGATTGTAGACCTAGAGGCAGAAAGAACCCCAGAAGCTCTTCAATCCAATCTTCCCTTATTACAGCCATGGGAAAAGAAACTCAAGGGTGTATACTAACAAGGTTTGACATGGAGTAAATGGTAGTAGCAATATTTGAACCCAGATCCTCTGGCTCTGATATTTTATTTTTTCTGGATTACATCATTTAGTTATTGTACTTCATGCTGATTTACTAAAATGGAAATGGTAAAAAATGGCAAATGCATGCATGGACCAATTTATCAAGGGATTCTAGCAAGCATCCTTGTTGGCATCTGAACCATGCACTTACCATCATTTCTTGACACAAACTTAGAAATGCAAATAATGGCCTGTGCAACTGTTTAATTATCAGCAGGACTGACCAGTTACATTCTGAGAATGAAGGATGAATAGTTAATTGACCCTGCAGGTGCCCAAGAGTACCCACAGAGTTTCCATTCTCAACACAATTATATGTCTGTGCAAGTCTTCTCCTGTCAATTATTATGCTTTAAAAAATATCTGAACATCTATTATCTTTGCATCTTTAGAAGACTGTAGAAAGTTCTCTAAATACTGCAATTAGTCCAAGATAGACAATTGAATCAGTTACCTAAGTAGAAATCAGGGAGCCTGAGAGACTAGTGATAAATATTCACAAACATGTCACAATTACCCAGAAATCACAGGACAGTGAAACATTTTTAATACACAATGCAGGCAGTCATATTATTAAACTTAATGGCATCTGAAAAAGCATGGCAAGCTCACAGGCTTGAGATTGTAATGAGATAAGCTTCCAGCCTGATCAGCTTGCATACAAATCATCTCATCTGAATAAAATTAATGTTGAATTTTTTCTGTCTCTTGCAAGCAATGTTGATTTATCCTTAATTTCATGAGCTCTTATTATATTAAAAGTAAGGAGAAAATGATATTTAGGCATTAAATGACAGATCAATGGAAGGGTGGGATATAGTGGTACAAGATATGCCTATTATTTTTTGCTCCTGCTCCTGAACCCCCAGAATGCAGTTTAAGAATAAATTACATAAGGGCAAAAATGGTTTCAGATAATACATGTTGTATTAGAAATTTAAATAAAAATTTAAGTAATAATTTTGAAGACACTTTATTTTAAAATATATTCATGGCTTTCATAAGCAGAACAAGAGGCTAACGAAATGATTGTATGATGAGTGACATTAATGGGGTCAATGTTTTCATCTGAAGAAATAGTTTTATTTTAATATCTAACAAATGTGGAAATGCTGATTTTTTTTGAGCTATCAATATTTTTAGTCACTCTCTGATTTACAGAGGCAGACCTCTGAAACTCACTAGCTATCAGACAGGGTAAGTCACTTCAATTTTCTAAACCTATTTTCCTCATTGATAAAATGAGGAGAACAGAATCTTTGGACCTAGCTCCTGGTTTTGTTACTAGAATAAAAAGCAATAAAGAATATAAAGTAATTTTCAAGGGCTAAACTATTTCATGATAGTCAGCATTTATTATGATTTGAATGTCTAAACAACAAATAATTATTTTTGCTTGTTTATGAAACTAAAATTTAGATTTGATATTAAAAAATCAAGAATATGCCATGTCCTAATATTGCCCTCTGAGGGGAGTTTATTGCTTCCTCATTTGCTTTTAGCTTGTAGCTCCAATGACACACATACATGTTTTCAAATATTGGAGAAGTGAAATTTTGTAAGTACTTAAGTTATTTTGCCATTACCTCTACCTTTATGTCAGCTTCTAGAAGGCAGTGCCACCCCCCCCACCTTTATTTCTACTCCAGAACTTAGCACAATGCTTGGCAAATAGGAAGCATTTACTAAATGCTTTTTGATTGATTGATGATTCTTTGACTCCTACAGAAACACCCAATGTACAATGATTCACTGACTTTTAATCTTCAAACATAGCTATTAAAAAGGTATGATATACTGATGTCATCCTATTTGCCCATAATATAGATATCACTGATTCCTCATACTGAGGTAGAATTTTTAATGGAAACATTTCCTTCCTTCCTTCCTTCCTTCCTTCCTTCCTTCCTTCCTTCCTTCCTTCCTTCCTTCCTTCCTTCCTTTTTTTCTGTGTTCTATGATCTCTCCTATTCCTGAAATTCACTCCCCACTTACTTCTCCATCATATTTTCCCCAATCTTTCCTCCAAGCAAAAACTACATGTGAAATAGTACAAGAGGTCTTTCCCGATTTCTCCAGTTTTTTTTTTAGAATTCTCTCTCTTCTAAGCTGACTTTTTCTTTTCATTAATTTTACATTTACTTATAACAGATGTATAGCTAGAAGGGAAATCAGAGGATAGTTGTTACAATCCCTTCATTTTACAATTGGGCAAATTGAGACTGAAATAGCTTAAACAACTTCCTCAAGGTCACGAAAGGATTGTCAAAAGAAAGATTTGACAATATGACTTCAGAGACAATGGTCTTTCCACTATACCAAGTTCAGTGTGGGTAGGGATAATGTCATGCTCATCTTTGTATTCCTTATGTGTTGCATTTAATCTAGAGTAGGACTGGAATTTAGGTAGACCTCTAAGGACCAAGCAAAATTTTTAGCTTAATTGACCTTCTTGTTCCTTATAATGTTAAAATATTTGCTCAATGTAAATGGAAGAATAGAAGGGAAAAGAAATAACAAATTGAAAATGCTTTTAATTATGATGACCAAGCTTATTTCTTTTTTTCTTTTCTTTTTTTTTTAAAGCAATTGGGGTTAAGTAACTTGCTCAAGGTTACACGGCTAGTCATTTGATTTATGCGTGGGTGCTCATTTTCTGAGGCCACATCTGATCTTGGGTCATCCAAACTCCGAGGCCTGCACTCTTACTCACTGCGCCACCTAGCCGCCCCTTTAGGGCAATTGGGGTTAAGTAACTTGCCCAAGGTTACAGGGCTAGGTGTTTGTGCGGATTAGGTGTCGGAGGCCAGCTCCGAACTCAGGTCCTTCTGATTCCAGGGCCGGCGCTCTATTCACTGCGCCACCTAGCCGCCCCCAAGCTTATTTCTAAAGAAGAGCTGAGAAAATCAACCTCAACCTCTTCCCAGATGTACTTGAAATCATGTGGATTGGTATATATTGTATATAACTAAGTATTATCTACCAAAGGGATTGCAAACTCCTGGATAATGAAGGCTATATACTTTCACCACACAATTTGGAACACAGTAGGTATTAACTAACTATATTTCTCCATTGCTTAAATTGGTTCTATGTAAAGAAAACAATGATCATGTTTAGTGTAATTTAGTTAAGTCAAGAAATGTGCTGGAGTCAGCTTGAACAGGGGGCCAATTGTTACATTTTCAGAGTAAGCATTTATACCTTGGAAATTGGCAATCATTATAAATCAGAACTAGATTTATGGTTTTGCTGACTGTGTAGACATAAGACAGTGATTAAGAAAATATTAATAATGCAAATTTAACTTAAAAGTACTTTGTACACACATAAGAACATGTGTTATATATGATATGTAAAGTATGGAAATGAAAATAAACTATGTATGTGTTATATATGATATGTAAAGTATGGAAATGAAAATAAACTATGTATATGCGTCTATGCATGTGTATACAGGTGTACAAGTATATATCTATAATAATAGATATAACTATATATAAGCACTTTTTGAATATATAAGTACATGTATTTGTATATATACATAATTGTATACATAATTATAGATGTATGTCAACATTTTATATAAGTACATACATGTACTTGTGTATATACACATAAATGTATATACACACATACTTGTATATGTGTGGTCTTTTATTATTTGTGTGTACATATGTATATACATGTATATGCATGTGTATATATACATACACACATTATATATGCATCTATATATACATGCATATATCCACATCTATAATCATATCTATATCTATAGTTATATCTTTATTTTCTCACAGGGCTGATCTTTTCCATCATACCATTGGCAGATCTTACCCTTCTACATAATAATTATATGCACTTGTATGGGTTTGTGTATGTATATATGTATATATAATTGTAGATATATGTCAATACTTTAAGCATATTTATGTGTGCTTATATGTGTGTATGTATAGTCTTTCATTTGTGTATATACAAACATATACATGTGTATCTGTGTGTACATATATTTTATATACATATCTGAAATCATATCTATATCTATAATTATATCATTATTTTCTCACAGAGCTAATCTTTTCCATCATACCACAGGCAAATCTCACCCTTCTACATAATAACTATATGCATTTGTATGTGTGCGTATATGTATATATATATTATATATGCATGTGTATATGTATATATTATATATGTGTTCGTATATGTATATATATTATATATGCGTATATATAATTGTAGATATATTTCAACACTTTATATTTATGTGCTTGTGCATATATTTGTGTGTATAGTCTTACATTTGCGTGTATGCACACATACATATACATCTATATGTATCCATGAGTACATATGTTTGCATATCCATATCTGCAATCATATCTATATTTATAATTGTATCTTTCTTTTCTCACCAAGCCAGTTAGTCTTTTCCATCATAGCACCAGTGAATCTCCCCATCTACATAGTAACCACCTAGTTAGTGGTGATAGCTGCCTCTTATCCAATTTGGGGCAGCCTTTCTGGATTACAAAATGGCAACATGACAAAGTATGGAGAAGTATAGAATTAGAGTCAGGAAGCCATGGGTTTCAATCCTGCTTCTGATATTAACAAACTATGTGCCCCTGAGCAAGTAAATTCACCTCTCTGAGCCTCTGTTTCCTAAATTAAAAAATGAGGGTTTAGGGGCGGCTAGGTGGCACAGTGAGTAAGAGCACTGGTCTCGGAGTTGGGATGACCAGAGATCAAATCTGGCCTCAGAAAATGAGCACCCACCCATAAATAATGACTAGCCATGTAACCTTGAGCAAGTTACTTAACCCTGATTGCTTACCAAAAAAAAAATGAGGGTTTAGAATATTGAGAGTAGCTCAACTGGTATGTACATGAATATATACATACTCATAATGTATATATGATATGCATAATAATATATAATATACACACTTCATAATGTATATAAAGTTCTTTGTGATCTAAGTCTGGTATAGATATTTGCTATATTTCTATAATCACTCTATGATTATCACTCATTTCTTTCAAAGGGCATCTTTACTAATGTGACTACATTTGTTTACATCTCAATTCAAATCCTCCAAGAGATGCTCCCATGCCCTGCTCTTCCCTTTCATTCCCTTATACACAAACTGCTGTTTTTGTTTCATGATTCTCATTTTGCCTTTTTACTCTTTGGCTGGCACATCTCACAGTGGGTAGGGGATACTCTGAGAAGAGTGAGCTGTATCCTACAGATTCTCCTCTGGTGTTAAAGGAGGACGTTTTGGAATAAAAAAAATCACAAAATACTCTGCCTTCACAAAATAAACAGCAGTCTTGGTACGGTACAATCAACATGTACATAACCTTTACTCTGCCCTTCCTTCCCCTGTGGGATATCTCCTGATCACACAGATACTCACTGACAGCTGGAGATATGCACTCTTGGAACTAATGTAGCCATACACACTTAACTGCTGCAAAAATATCTGAAAATTTTATAGAAAGGAAAAAAATCCCAGAAGACAATCACTGAAAAATCATTTTGATTCTATAGCTTATTGTAGAACTATGAACTTCCTCTTCAGTGAATACAAATTCAGTGAAGGTTTTCTTAGCCAAGAGCAATCATTACAACACAAAGGCAAATGTTGGGTAATTTGCACTCCTCAGATAAAGATTTTGCAACCTTAGCACCAGGCTTCATTTTTTATGGAATCATGATTATCATCAACCAGCAAATGAACATTTGTTATCTTCCTAGAGCAACAAGCCCACTTGCACGGGTAATACAAGCATTCTTATCCCCATTTTATAGATAAGAAAAACAAGAAACAGAATGGTTAAGAGGCATGGGTGTGGTCATCCAGTTAGTAAACTTTTTTTTTTTTGCGTTATTTTTTTTTGGAGGGCAATGGGGTTAAGTGACTTGCCCAAGGTCATACAGCTAGTTTTTGTGTTGTGTCTGAGGGTGCATTTGAACTCAGGGACTTCTGACTCTAGGGCCGGTGGTCTATTCATTGCACCACCTAGCTGCCCCTAGTTAGTAAACTTTTGCAGGGGGAGTTTAGTTTTGGTCTCTTTTGTCTCTGAGTTCAGCTCTCTTTCCACTATATGTGGTAATCATTCTACTGTCTTAGCATAAATTCTACAATAAAAAAGCAATTGTTTTGGAAATAATCAATGGGAATATCAATAAAATAAAAGTGAACAATGTCAAAATATAATGACCATAGTCTATACACACACACTTACATAACACAGAAATTATATCACACACATACATACACACATATATACATATACATACACACACCTAAAATATATACACATATACATATACATACATACTACAACACATACAGTCCCCTTCTTCTTTGAGGAGCTAGGTTAACTATGGATGTGGAACATTATATGGAAAGTCAGACTCATTTGATACGTTGGTTAGTTTTGCAGAACTGACTTTTTTCTATCTTTTTTGAATTCTTTGCTGCAAGGGATAGATCTTTGAATGGGGAAAGTCAAGAGGGAAGGAAATTAAAATGATGAAAATATTTTTAATATTTTATAAAGGTCTATGAAGATGACACAATGATATAGAAAGACACAAGAAGTAGTGGACTGGCCTTGGAATTGGGGAAACTGGACTCAAGATTTGCTACACATATCTTTGTGATCATGTACAGATCATGTAACCTGTCAATATCTAGGTAAGTTGATAAGTTACTGATAAGCCACTTATGTGTGTTGAAGAAGGAAGTGATTGTATGAGAGTTTCTCTATGTAAGTGAAATCATAGCAGAAGAACAGTGAGGGGGGAGAGGCAGAATATAATTAGAAATCAAATGATGCTTTGAAGTTAATGCATAAAAATAAAGCAGAGGAGCATGCATGTGCTACAGTGATGAAACAGTAGTTTGTGTTTAACAAGAAATGAATGGATTCAAAATTCCTTGATCAAAAATACTAATTATTAAACTGATTCAAGAAAATTATCTATATATTTTCCATCATTTGAAGGGTTGTTTAAGTGTTATATTCAAGAAAACATGAAAAAAAGATGAGATAATTTATCAATCACATCATTTTAATCATTTTTTTTCCTGAATAGAGGCAGTTAATGGATAAAGTATAGCAGCTGAAGTCAGGAAGATTTGAATTTGAATTCTGCCTCAGGTACTTATTAACTGTGTGAACCTGAGAAAAATCACCTAACCTCTCCCAGCCTCTGTTTCCTAATCTGCAAAAAGGGGTAATAACAGCACTGACCTCCTGAGGTTGGTTGTTGTAAGGATCAAATGCTACAATATTTATGAAGTGTTTTGAAAATCTATTATAAATGCTATTATCTTCATTGTTACTAGTGTCTTCATTATTGAAATTGAGGGCATTAGAACAATTGAAATTTAAGGTCTCATTCTTGATCTAAATCTAGGAATCTGTGATCCTTAGAAGGTAAATGAAGACATTTCTCAGTGGCTATCTGCTTTTTCAGCAACCAGTGATGAAGGTGAAATACCTATGTTTATCCTGCTCATGTCCATAACTATTCTTGACATGTTGAATCATTTTTAATGGTCTTACTTTCTTTCCCAAGGAAAAAATTGCAAAGTCTATGCTAATATGTTTTGGGGATAGCATAAAAAAAGAATAGGGAGGCAATGTGAGACAGAGAAAGATAACTCTCTCTGGAGTTTGACTATCTAAGCTCCAATACTATCTATGAGGCTTAATATCTAATGACTTTGAGGAAGTTATTTAACATTTATGTATCTCAGTTTCCTCAACTATAACCCAAAAATGGTTAGACTAGATGGTTTCTGAGATCCCTTCTAGCTCTAAATCTGTTATTCTATTACCCACCCTCCCATCCCAGTAAATATACCCACAATGTAATGGTAATACACTGACCACCTAAATACATAACACTTTACCTTTGTTAAAGGGAGCAATTCCAATGCCAGAGCTCTCATGCTCAATGTGAGGAATATATAATCTTATAGTATGTCAGCAGAAGAGTTATTTGGAAGGTAGACAAAGTCTTGGGTTGATCTTCACATGATGCCCTGCATATAACTTGCCCTACTTATTATATTTAAGACCAGCCTTCTGTAATGAAATGTTTGATCGTTTCTAGCTGTTAATCTTTGAATATGTCTTGGGATTATTTAATTGTATTCCCTCATGTATAGTTTATCGCAGAGAATATGAACTCAGAGATAGAGTGCTAAAGATGAAGCCGCAAGACATGAGTTCAAATACTGCTTCAGTTCCATAGAAGTCATGTTTTCATAGGTTAGTTAAGCTCTCAAAGCCTCAGTTTCCTAATCTGTAATATGAGGACATAATACTTGCCCTATTTACTTACAATGTTGTTGAAAGTGATTGTTATCTTTAAAATGCAAAAGAATTGGGGGTTATTATTACAGCCAAACCACTATACAAATTTCAGAATAACTAGATAATTAAATGTGCTTTTACATTTGAACTGTGTATTTTTACCTCATTTACTATAACAAAATACAAATTACAAAAACATTCTGGAAAAATATTATAAATTAATGGAGGATATGACTAGACCTGTAATTTTAGGTCACCCTCTCCTAGGAAAGGGAGCTTTCTTTGTTAATGCAGGTCAGAATTTTGTCTACTAGCAGAGTTGAACTATAAGACAAGATCTCTTCCATCTTCTGCTCCCCAGGGC
Source organism: Gymnobelideus leadbeateri (assembly GCA_011680675.1). Lineage (NCBI taxonomy): Eukaryota > Metazoa > Chordata > Mammalia > Diprotodontia > Petauridae > Gymnobelideus > Gymnobelideus leadbeateri. Next base: position 187,817 of record WOXC01001026.1, read on the forward strand.
CCAGTCCGGATAAATAAGGCTTCCTGACTTCCTGACCAAATTCCTATCTTTTTGTCTGTTCCTGCCTACTATGATTTTAGACTCCTTTGTTTTTAAAGGGCAAACATCACCATCTGCCAGGAGGATGAACCTCAAGACCAGATTTGGAAGAAGAGTCTAATCTTATTGTATTCCCCAGCCACTAATAATATTGTTTGAACTCCTGATTCTATCTCAGGCATTGTGAACCCCACTGGATGAATTATAGAGCTTGTTCCCCTTATCTGCCTCAAGCCTATCTTAATATGTCCTACAATATCCCACTCAAAATCTGTCCACCCTTTACACTGTGCCCCACTAAATATCTGACATATAATTAATATATTTATGTTAAACCTCTTTTACACACCTCCATTTCCCCATCTAGTGGCATAAAAGATGGACCATTGGGCTTATAGTCAGGAGGACCCGAGATAAATTCAGCCTCAGACACTTACTAGCTATGTAACCCTGGGTAAATCATTGAACCTCTGCCTAAGTTTCCTCATCTATTAAATGGGAATGACAATTGCTAGGGTTGTTGTGAGGATAAAATGAGATAATATTTATAAAGTGTTTGCTGACCTTCAAACATTCTATAAATGTTAGCCATCACTGAGACAAGATTCTCTCTCAACAATTGGTATCTTTCATCACTCTTTCCAGTGCTGCTTACACTCTTTACAATATCCTGTGATTCACTGACCATGGATGGTAGAGGAGGGAGGATATTCCTGGTTACTTTTAAAGCCCCTTTTGACCATCTTCACTAAACAACCTCTCCTCCTTTGAGGTTTATTCTGTCCAAATTTATCACTCAAGTCAGATGAAGGTGGTTTTTATATATTAACCTTGAAGACATTGCTTCCTTCCTCAATTAATTCAGTACCTGACTCATACAGCCTTTCTCTCATCAACTCCTTTCCTGATTATACAAGGAGAGGGAAGGAGACTTCAACATAAACAGTTATGCTCTCCCAAATACCCTAATTTCCCAATCCCTCAAACTACTCAATTTGTATAGCCTATTCTTCCACTCTGTCTCAGATACAATGATCATCATAGTCTTGACATTTCCATCATCAGTGAATGTCCCTACTTCAATGTTCATGAAATGGAAAATTCCTTTACTTGACACTAACTTTTATCATTCTATTTTTCCAAGATTTCTAATAATTATCTTTTGTTTCCTTTCACTCTCTACCTTCCCAGTTCTTTCCCATGATATCACCCTTACACTGTTTGTACTCTTCCCTATTTCAATCCATGGGTTAACCAATTCAATTTTACACCATGTGCCTTGATTCCTTTACCTCCTAGTTCTCTTATCAATAATGCTTTGCTAAGCCCAACCTTGTTCCCACCATATAACTACTTTTCTTTTTTTCATATGCTGCTGAATTGAGCTGGAGAGATCATGAATCTAGACTGACTGGATCCACTGAAATGTAATATAATGTAATATAATCTCAACGAGGCTCTCAATGCAATCAGGAAAAGTTTTTTTTTCCCCTAATTAATTTGCTATCATACTTGCTACAGCAAGTATTTTAAAACTTTTCATACATTCTCACATTTTCCATGGCTTTCTTACTCTACTCTCCACCCTCTTAGCTGAAGACCTAGCCTCATACTTCATTGAGAAAATTGATACTATTCAACAAGAGCTCCCTCTTCTTCTTTCCTCCTCATGCCCAATACCTTAGACATACTCCTTCATAATCTCCTTTTTCAACTCACCCCAAAGTAAGAAGAGTGACTTCTCCTTGTTAAGGTAAATCTTATTATATGCTTTCTTATTCCCATACACTTAAGAGATTGCCCTATTTTTAATCCCCATTATTGATTTTTTTTTATTATCTGAAGTCTCCTCCTTATCTACTCACTCCATTTTATACATGCCTTTTCTGAACCAAACTTAAAAAAAAATCTCATTTAGCCCCACTATTCCACTATCATCCTTATAACTCTCTTCCCTTTCTTTGTTAAAGTTCTAGAGAAAGCCATGGACACAATTTATGTCTTTTCCTCTCTTCTCTCTTGCTTTTAAACCCACTACCATATAGCTTCTGACCTCATCATTAAACTGAAAATGGCCTGTCTCAGTTTATTGTCTCTTAATTACCACAACTATGGATCTTTTTTAAATCCTGATCATCCTTGAACTTTTCACAGCACTTGAAACTATCACCATCTCCTTCTTAATATTTCCCCCCTTTTTCTTTTCATGGCATTGCCCTTTCTTGATTCATCTCCTATCTTCCTTACTGCTCCTTCTCAGTCTATTTTTCTGGTCTTTCATATATCATGTTTTCTAACTACTATGTGTTACGCAAATCTTTATAATGGGCCTTTTTTTCTTTTCATTATAAAATATTTCATTTTATGAACTCATCAACTCCTACAATACAATTTTATCATCTCTCTGTCAATGATGGAAATTTTAGGTCTGCACACTATTTTACATGTATTATCTCATTTTATCCTCACAATGATATTCTAAGGTAGGAATGGTATTGTTTTCTTCACTTTACAGATGAGGAAACTGAGATGAGAGAGGTTAAATGACTTGCCCAGGCTCACATGTCTAGTAAATATCAGAAGTTGAGGCTGCTCAGGATTCCCTGACTCTAGGACCTGCACTCTATCTATTGTGCCCTCTTCCTGGCCTTTAGGGAAGGAACTGTTTACCGTTCTTTGTATACTCAGCACACATAATAAGCACTTAGTAAATGTTTATTGACAGACTTTTCTGCAGCTTATAAATATAGAATGTTGCCTACTACACTGAGAAGTCACATGCTTTTCCCAGGAGTGATTCAACTCCTGCATATCAGAAATGGAACTTCAACTAAGTTTCTGGCTTCAAGGCCAAATCTCTATCCATTACTCAATGGTGCCTTTAAGAACTAGTTCAAAATAAAATAAGCAAAAGCAGAAGACTATTATGCCCAAGAATTACAATAACATAACTGAAAAGAAATTTAAAGGGATATTAAATTCTAAACTATTGTAATAACCAATCTTGGTCCTAGAAAACAGTAAAACACATCTATCCTCAGTCAGAGGTGGAAGGCCACAAGGATAAGATGTTGTATATATTTTCTGAAGTCCTTTGTATTAAGTTCCTTTTTTTTAAACTGACTTTCTTTGTTATAATTTTAGGGCCCGATTGAAGTGGACCAGGTGTACCCTAAAATGACTGATATACAAAAAGGGGCATCATTAAAATGTATTTTAAGTAACAACAACAAATGGAAATATGTGGTCAGAAAAATCCATGTGACATCGGAAACATGATCATTGATATTGACATTACTTGTAATGAAAATGGAAATTATTCTGGGAATCCAAACAGAATCAAGGTTAATTGATTCCTATATTCAAAAGGTTTAAAGATCCTATGGTTGCTTTGTACTTTCACTTATGCCAGTAGTTTTAACCATGACCTAATTCCTGTATGATAATTCACTAATCAACAATTATGAATAAACTACCATTTAATGAACTTGGTAGATACAAAGAAGTTTGAGACATGATTTGCAGCCTTAAATTTACAACTTTTTTGTTGGGAAGACAAGACACATACTCATTGGACATAAAAATACACACACATACATACACAAACACACCCTAATAATGAGAACTTTTTCATATATATCCAAAGGAAAAAGTTCTCAATGAGAGTCAAGAATGATAGGGCTATTAGTTTTGTTGTTGTTTGTTTTTAAAGAAAGAAAAGAAAGTTTTTGCTATTGACTGTGTCAGAAAGATTATGTGAATTACAGCTGCTTCATTTGTAAAGATGAGGGAACTGAGAGCCAGAGCAGTTAGATGACTTGCTCAGCCTCAGATAGTAGCAAATATCTGGGGCAGAATTTGAATCGGGTCTTTCTTGACTATGATTCCAACACTTTGATTAATATGTCACCTGGATCTAGTTGTCTTAGAGGAGGTGAAACTTCATCTAGACCTTAAAGGAAAGTGAATAATTAGCTAAATAGAAGAATAGTACTCCAAGTAGGAGGAACAGTTTGAGCAAAGGCATGGGTGTATGGATGCAAAGGGGTCCCTTGAAGAACAATGAGTCGGTCATTATGACCTAAACTGAAGTTTTTCTTAGGAGTATAATGTGAAAAGGTTGAATAGATAGGTTGGGTTTAGACTGAGAAAAGACTTTTATTATTAGGCTCATTAAGCTGGCCTTTATCTTACATATATTACCTTGTAGGGAAGGGTGGACTTAGGCTATGAAATTTGGATGAATCAATCAATAACTATTGATTAAGCACCTAACATGTGCCTGCAATAGTGCTAATTACTAGAGAAGCAATCACTCACATAACACATATGTGTGTGTGTGTATATACACAATATATATAGATATAGATACACACAATATGTAGATATAGATACACACAATATATAGATATAAACACACACATATAATGCATATATAAACACACACATATATGTATATATACACACACGCGCATATATACAAACATACATATATTCACACATATATAGTATGTGTATATGTGCATGTGTGTATATAAATGCACACACATATAATATGCACATATAATATTTATACATATATACATATGCACACACATATATTGTGAATATATGTATTTGTATGTGTGTATCTATGTGTATCTATGCATATATTATATGGATGTTTATGTGTATTGCATAAGTATATATATGTGTGTGTTTATGTGTATGTGTGTATACATGTATAGATATGCACATACATACCCTCAGGAAGCTAAACAGAATATACACCTATAAGTATATGCAAATTATAAGGTAATTTGTGTTGAAAATTAAAAATCCACATACACACCAAAGTAACATTTTGTTTCTTTAAAGTAAGCTAATAACTTATTAAAAAAATATAGGAGTTATCTTAATTTAGCCTAATGAAAGAAGACAAAGTTACCAAGCTAAGAGAAAGAAAAACCTTTACATTATCAGTGTCTTTTCTAATTGACTTATAAAAATCTACTTTAATTCACTTTCTTTCTTTGCCACATCCTATTCAAAAGTGATTTTTAAGTGGGCAGTGATCATTTTTTTGTCCTCAACTACCTACTATTCTGTCTGGGAACAACCAAGTCAGGAAGATCTAGTCTTTGGAAGAGATAGAAGCCTCATTCTCACAAGGAAATGCTTTCATCTTGTGTGTATTTTGCTTACTTTTATTTAGTTTCTGGGTAAATTGATCCTCAACATTCATTCTACTACAAGTAAATCTTTTCTCTTCTCCTGAATTTAGCTCTCTAGTCAGTTAGGTTGTCTTTCTCTTCTTGATTGTTGTTAGTTCAGTGACCTAATTTCTATGACAGCTCTAAAGGCCTTTCCATGATTTCATGCACTCATTGATTTCAGTCAAGCAACTGAATTGAAGTGGGTTCATGATCCTGGGAACTAACTTTGTAGAGGACCAGGCTCATTTTATATATAACCCAATTGGAATACAAATACATAAAACAAAGTGAATATGCAAAATTAACTATTTATCTATTATCTGGCAAAAATCATACTACTTGGGTTAAGTGGCAGTGAGGATCAATTTGTTAGGGTACAGCCTCATTCCTACCCTGTTAGGGTACAGCCTCACCTGCTTATAATACTAGGGCTAGACGTGATTTTTATTAATACAGGGAAATCTCAGGTAAGAAACCTACTATTAAAGGTAGACAGGTAGGTGATGCAGTGACTAGATCATGGCACTCATGGTCAGGAAGACCTGAGTTCAAATCTTTTTTCAGGCATATAGCTGTCAATTAACCTCTGTCTCATTTTCATGATAATTAAATATGGATTAAAATAGCTCCTTCCTCATTGGATTGTCGTATCATGTGAGATACTTACTCTTCAAAACTTAAAGCTGCAATTATAATTACTTATATTTTCTGAAATTCAGAGTCCCAGCGAGTTGCTTAGTTCACTGAGAGGTTAAATCAATTTTCCAGAGAAGCACAACCAGCACATTTGAAAGGCAGGACTTAACTCCAAGTTTTCCTTCAAGACTAATATTCTATCCATCATATCGCAGTGGTTACCACTAATACTCCTACTCCTACTTGTAACTCCTACTTGTAAGTCCTACTACTCCTGCTACTACTATTTCTACTGCTGCTGCTGCTGATACTACTACTATTACTACCACCACCACTACTACCACAACCACTACTGTTGTTACTATTACTACTACTAATTCCTTATAAAAGCACACAAATTTATGTCCTCCGAATTCCAGACACAATGTGCTCCTTGCCCTTCCTCCCTCAAGGCACTCCATTTGTAGACTCCATGCATTTTTCAGGCTATTTTCCATATGCCTGGAATTCTCTCCTTTCTAATGTCTAACACTTGAATTCCCTCAAGTTACAGTTAAAACCTCTTCATCTCTAAGAGACCTTTTCCAGTGACCCTAAAAGTTAATGCCTTCTCTATGTTCATAGACAATTTATCCTATACGTATCTTGTTTATACTTCATTGTTTTATGTTGTCTACCTTTTATACTATCAGCTCCTTGAGAAAAGGGACTATCTTTTGCCTTTCATTGTATCCTCAGTGCTTAGAAAGTCCCTGGCACATAGTAGGTGCTTAAAAAATGCTTGTTGACTTGAATTTATCTTCCTTCTATAAAAGAGTAAGAACAATACCATATAATTGCAATATGGGTGATTATAGTTCTGTCCATTATTCTCTGCTAATATCATGCTGCCTCTGTAACAGGGAAAGGAAAAAAATCCTTATCTAATGAAAAGAAGTAAATATTTAAAATACCCCCAGATATAAGCATCACTGTGAATTACAATTTCTTTATTTTTCTTTATTACATTTGTGCCCAAATCAAAACAATCAAAATCTATTCAGTGTAAAGAACCAAGGGCATATAGCCATAGCACCCTAGTCACCTCTAATGGATTATGTGTTCAGCTGAAAATAATTACATACTGTCTAAATGTATATTAAATGCTGGCTCATTAGTATATCTTAACAATATCAAGGATGAGATTTTTATCTGTAAAGAAAAAAATGATTCTACTAATATTTATTTAAGAACTCAGGTAAAATTCAGTAGCCTATATAGAAACCAGGGTAGTTTAATTTTGGGGGCTGTAAGCAGTCTTTCTGAGGACCATAGCTGGTTGTTTTGCATTGCTAACCAGCCTTCATGCTGAAAATAAAAATAAGGAGAAGCTGACTGTCTGGATCTGTGTTTGCTAGACTGGTCCATCCAACTAGCATTGCTGATTTTGTTATTTTGGAAGAAAAGAGTGACAAATCAAGATCTCCATGATACAGCAGAATAGCTTCTAGGGGTTGTGTTTGTTTGTATTTGTTTTACTTGTTTTGTTCTTTATGTTTGATTTGCTGTCATTTTCCCTGTATGTCTCTATTTTCCCCATGATATGGGTTATTGGGAAGCCTAGTGTGCTGGACTATTCTATGAACTGATTTTCTGGGTTCAGGAAACATGAAACATTTTGACAGAGATAGATAATTGTACCACCACCTTTATTAATAACTTCATCTTTCACACCCTCAGAGCTCTTCCCTATTCATCTAGGTATACTTCCATTAAAGATCAGGGAACCCTAAAAGGTAAACAGGTAGGTTTTTGTGTATATATGTATACAGATAAAAGTCAGAGATAATAGAATCATGGCACTAAATTATTGTCTGAAATTCAAGTAACCATAGTAGGTGGATAAGAAAATACAAGTTGCATTGGTTATACCAAGCTCCAATGGGAAAGATGCAAATTATATACTAGATAAAATAAAAATGAACTCCAAGTAGAAGCAGAAAACTCAAACATTTTACAAAATCAATGTGTTTTCCAGTTGGCTATTGGAAAATAATCAATTTTCTTGTATAGTTTATAAAGAAATAATAAAAAAAGTTTACATATATAAAACTGCATTAAATATTTATAAACTCATAGAATCTTAAATATCTTGTTTTACTGATTTTGCCATTTGAATTTTGGAAGTATATTCAATTACATTTATAATATGACAGCTAAATTTAATAGGAGTGTCATGAAGGAGATCTACCTAGAGGGCTATATGACTGAAAAATAATATAGATCAATCATGGAGTGTGATGGGGAAGGTTGACCAAGAGACAATTAATGTACTCCATTGATATGCATGTAATGCAAGATATCTAATGAGAGAATAGGAGGAATTAAGTAAGGTTTAGACAAGATGGTCTCTGAAGTTCCTTCAGACTCTGGGATTCTAAGATTCTATCTTAATATTTGTTCATAAAACCTCATCAATTCAGATTATGATGAAAGGAGTGAAAGCACACCTAAAACAGTGATAATAATAGAATCCTAACAAAGTTGCTCCAGCCCCAATATTCTAACTTACTTATGGGCCCTACTGGATAGGAGGCACACCATCAGGCTTTAACCACATCACAGGCTCCCAAACTCAATCACATGCCTCCCTGAACAGCAGACCCACTGTCCCTAGCTAGCCACTGTCCCTGGAATCAATATGGTCACTGCCTCTAGCTAGCCACTGCCCCTAGCTAGCCACTACCTTCAGACTCAATCCTTTAGCTAGCCTCTGCCCTCAGATCCAATTCATATATTTCCCAGAGAAACAGGTGTGTCTATGCAGTCAAACACAAACACATCATCAGTCTTGACCACACAGGACCACAATAGCTAGTCAATCCGAAAACGGCACCACCAGGAAGTAAAGCTGGGACCCCCACCTTATTACCTAATCCCTTAACAAACCCCTCCTGCCTTTTTAATATTAACCATATTTCTATATTCTATGTGAATTTTGATTATGTAATCAGTATCATATACTCTATAAAATTGTCTGCTTTGACTTACTGATGTTGCTAATTCCCCTAAGGAACTCAGTCATTTATTAGAGTATGAAACATCAAAATCATAATAAATCCCTGTAACTGGCTTGGTGTCAGCCTGGGTCTTTGAAATTCTTTAGAGAAATCCCACCATAACACAACCTGACCTCATCAATAAAGCTGAATGATTAGATTCATTAAGAGACATATAATATTATTACTTTAAAAATTAACCAAAGGGTTGCCTAGTAGGCACTCCTCAAGATTCACTACTAATAAATAAATAAGAAGTCATAATTTTTGTAGATATGACCAGAAGGGCCTCTGATCAATTTACAGAGATTGTCAATCAATTTTATGACATAACAGGATGTACCCTTTATTGAAAGGATACATCTTCTATAAAGCTAGACATGGGGCCATATTCCACTTCTGAGAAATGTTATTTTGCCCCTCATAGAGAAGACAAGAGATCTTCTGTGATAGGCCTAGACTGTCAGTGATTAGATTTCAATCCAGTAAGATTGATACTTATTTGAGGAACCCCCTTCACTGCTACTTTGAAAGTGAACCATGATGTGATACCATTCCCTTTTCCTCTTTTCTTCCCCAGATTTCTGAACAGGGGTGATAGAAGGCAGAATATTGCAATAGACAAATGTCTAGTACATGACACATATGACAACATACTTGTCAAAATGAGTTAGAAGCTGGAGGCTCTGGACCTTCCCATTACTGACTGTCATCTTCTATTTCCTGTCCCGATTAGAGACCATGTGTTGAGAATTGTCATTACCTTCTTTGGGGTTACCCAGGGAGTTAATTATTTTGAGAATTTAGTTCTGATTTTTCCTGGAGAAAAGGATACCTTAACAGTAAGTATCTCATAGGAGAAAAAAGACCTTCAAGAGAAGGAACAATTGCTAAGGACAAAAGGCCAATTCACCTTCTATTCATCCATCTTTTCATAAGAATAAGAAATTCTTCCACCTCCAGAAGTCTGATTCTTGATCCATTTTTTGAGCAGTCATCTCACCTATGTGCATACTCCCCCCCTTCTCTCACATTACTTTCTGGAACCACTTCCATTATTATTGTTGTTATAATAATTATTATTATTGTTATTATTTATAAATTTTATTATTGTTATGGAATACTACCATTATTCTCAGAAAGGATGGCCATTCTCCCATGTCTCCACTTAATAGCTCAATAACTTTCCAAATCAAAACAGACCTCTATTGTTACCACCTTTTATAATGTCAGCACCTTGAAGGCACAGAAGGCTTTGCTTTTGTTTTTGAATCCCCAGCCACCACAGTGTTTGATGTATAGTAAGTACTTAATAAAAAATTTCTTCATTCAAGCTATGATATGTCTGGGCAAGTGATTTGGACTTTGTCAACTCTCTATGGTATTACTATAACATGCTTAAATGGTGCATGTTTGAAATGATTAGGGAAGATTTGTTCAGTGCAAATAGTCTTTCCCTTCAGGTAAATGTATGTAATGGGCTACTTGAGAATTTTATGTTTATTGTATTTTTTATTCTGTGCTTACATGTTCATTGACTACTAGGCAATATTATAAATTTACATTAGATATTTACTACCTTTGCTGGAATGGACATTGTTGACCAAATCTATGGAAATCATAAACAAAAGCCATATCTAATCATTTTATCAAGAGATTTCTATCCAGGGAAGTTCAAAGAGAGAGTTATTTACTTTCTTTGGAGGTCAGACTTCTAGTATTGAATATAGCAGCCTATGAAAACAAGGTTTTGAGGAATTAGGGAATGGAAGTGGAGAGAAGTTGGGTCACGGGTAACATACATAATAAATTGCTCATTTGAAAATGGTATTTCCAAATCATTTAAAAAAATTTTTAGTGGCTAACATTTTTTTACTGTAATTTTGTTTTAATTGTTAACTTATTTAGGAAACTTTTATCACAACTTATTAATTGTTTTAATTTATATACTTCCCATAAATTTTATAGTAATTAGCTCATAATATATGTAGGGTAGAACTGATGAATTTTGTTTAACAAAACTGGGTATCACACCTACATAGAAATTTAATTCAAAGGAAAAATTTTACTCCTTTCCCCTGATAAAGTTAAACAGGCATACAATTTCCATCCTCCTAAGTGTTGGTATCAACTAGATGTCTACTTTGCATAAATATTATCACTACTTAGTATGATATTGTTATTATATTTTTTCAGTAATTTTAATGTCCTTTTAAATTAATCCCTGTCGTTTTAGAAAGTCAACAACTTTGGTTAATTTAGCACCTGAAATTTTCCAGTAATGTTGTGTTATAAATGAGGCCTGTGTGCTTCATATTTTATTTTATTTTTTTTGTAGAGAATAGTTTTATTTTTTTAAACAAATGCTGTATTAACTTCTGGTTTACATAATTCATTTCTGCCAGATTTTGAGTTACAATTTTTTCCTCATTTTCCCCCTACCCACCACTGAAGAATAGCAGTCCCACAAGATATCCCCTCATCCAATCTGCTCTCTCCCATATCTTCTCCCATATCCCCTTTGACTTTACCATTACAACAAGGTGAATCTCTGTTCCCCAATGCCTGAACATCTTATCTCCTAATTAAATGCAAAATAGTATTAATAATAGTATTTATATATATTTGAAACATTTAATTTTAAAACTTCAAATTTCAAATCCATTCCCTTCCTCCCTTGTCATCCATTCCCTCTGGGAAGATAAGCAATTCAGTATGTGTTTTACATGTATAGCTTTGCAAAACATTGCAATAGTAGATATATTGTAAAAGGCTGCTAATATTTCCCTCCCACCCTTCCCACACCCCACCTGGTCCATTCCCTACTTTGATCTTGTCCCTCTTTGAAAGTGGGTAATTCCAACCTCCCCTCCCCCCAGAATGCCTTACCTTCCATCATCCCCCCTCCCATTCCCATCCCCCTACTCTCCAGCAGGGTGGGATATCCCATTTAGTATGTATGTCATTCTCTCCCTGAGCCAAATTCAGTGAGAATATGGTTTTGCCTTTTTGCTTTCCTGTTCTTCCCCTCCCCTGCAACCACTTTCCCTTGCTTTGTCTATATGAGATAGTTTACCCTACCCTGTCTCTCCCCATCTCCTCTTGCCACTTTCCTCTCTCCCCTCATAACTCCACCCCTTAAATATCATCTCTTCCCGCCAAATTCAACCTGTGCCCTCTATCCATGTGTAACTGTAAATATACATAAACATATTCACATAGGTATTCATATGCCCATATACCCTTCTTCAATTATTTTCATAATGAGAAATGTTTCATCAGTCACAGTTATTGTTTTTCCATGTAGGAATGTAAATAGGTCAACTTTGATAAGTTCCTTTTGATTTATTTTCCCTGATTACCTTCTCAAGCATCTCTTGCTTCTTGTGTCTGAATGTCAAATTTTCTATTCAACTCTTGTTTTTTCCTCAAGAATGCTTGAAAGTCCTCTATTCCACTGAATGACCATATTTTTCCCTGAAACAAAATACTCAGTATTTCTGGGTAGGTGATTCTTGGTTTTAATCCCAGCTCTTTAGCCCTCTGGCATATCATATTCCATGCCCTTTGATCCCTCAGTATAGAAGCTGCCAGGTTCTGTGCTATTCTGATTGTGTTTCCACAATATTGAAATTGTTTCTTCCTGGCTGCTTGTAATATTTTCTCCTTGATCTGGGGATTCTGGAACCTGGCTACAATATTCCTGGGAGTTTTATTTTTGGGATCTTTTCAGGAGGTGATAGGTGGATTCTTTCAACCTCTATTTCACCCTCTGGGTCTAAAACATCAGAGCAATTTACCTTGAGAATTTCTCAAAGGGTGTTTTGTAGGTTCTTTCTTTGATCGTGGCTTTCATGTAGTCCAATAATTTTTAAATTATCTCTCCTGGATCTATTTTCCAGGTCAGTGGTTTTTCCCATGAGATATTTCACATTGCCTTCTATTCTTTCATTTGTTTGGATCTGTTTAACAGCATCTTGATTTCTCATAAAGTCATTAGGTTCCATTCGCTCCAGTCTAACTCTGATGGAATGAATCTCCTCATTGAGCTTTTGAGATTCTTTTTCCATCTGGCAAATTCGACTTTTTAAGGCATTCTTCTCCTCGTTGCCCCTTTGGGCCTCCTTTGCCATTTGAGTTAATCTATTTTTTAAGATGTCATTTTCCTCAGTCAGGCTGTTGACCCTCATTTCATACTTTTCCTGCATCCTTCTCATTTCTCTTCCCAATTTTTCCTCCACTTCTCTTATTTGATTTTTAAAATCCTTCTTAAGGTCCTCTACGGCCTGTAACCCACTTATATTTTCATTTGGGGCTTTTGGAGCAGGATTTCTGCCCTCACAGTCCTCCTCCTGTTCCTTGTTTCGATCCTCTTTGCCCCCAAAATAGGAGTCCAATGTTTCATTTTTCTGTTTATTTTGTTTCCTTTGCCTCAGCATGTTGTCATTTAATTACTTGACTTTTGGGCTTGTTGCCACTGTAGGAGCTTCCAGAAAGGGGAGCTTCCATCCCAAAATTTGGGGTCTTCACAACTTCCAGAGTTGGGTGGCCTCTGTAAAGCCTCCACGTGCTCTGGCAAGTTGGATACCCATGTAGACCTCCCCCCCAGATCACAATCCAAATCCAAGCAGGTTAAAGCAAGAGCGAGTTGATCACTGGATCTCCCTACAGTTTGAAGGCCAGGAGCTGGAGCTGCCACTGTAGCTGCAAAATGGCAAGTGTGCCCAAGTCTCCTCAAAGGCTTCTAGCCCCCAGGGGAGGAAGCCTGATGCCTTCCCCAAATACTGGTCCCAAAGTCCATAGGGCACTAACCTCTCACTTTGTCCTAGGCATGTCTGTGTTGATAATTCTGGAATCTCCACAGCTGCTGGTGTTCTGGGGTCCTTCCAGCCAGGGGCTGGCCAGGCCGCCCTGGGACTAAAACCAAGGCTCACTAGGACCTAGGTTTGGCTCCCCGTGAACTGTGCTGTTGGCTCCCAGAGCATTGCACTGGCCACTCCCTGCAGGGCTGCTGGGCTGTCCTCAGCAGGAGGTTAGCTTCTCTGTGTCGTTCTGTGGGTGCTGGGGCTCCAGAAATTGTTCAGAGTCTCTTTTTACATGGTTTGGAAGTGCTCTGGGGGGAGAAAACCTTGGTAGTGCTGTTTCTACTCTGCTGTCTTGGCTCCACCCTCAAGAATCTGTGCTTCATATTTTAAAAAGGGATAGATTTGAATTCAGGTTATAATATTTTTCTTAATTTTCCCACTATAGCATTTTCTCTGCAAGTATTTCATTTATAAAATGACTGCCAAGAAAAAGAAATCAAGTTATCATAGGGTCATTGGATTTTCTTTTTCACTGAAAAAAACCTTAGGGAATATGTAGTCCAACCCCATTTTTGTAAATTCAGGAAATGAAGCCAGGGAAGTTGACTTGCTTGTTCAATGTCACGCTGATAGTCACAGGACACTATTTAAATTAAGGTGCTACTTTTACTAACCCAGCTGACTCCATCTATTATACCATCCAATAGAGTACCCAATGCCCTAATTGATCTCTTTATTTATTCATTTGAGCTTTCTTCCAACCTAGCAATCACAACCCAACTTTATCTAATTAGTCCATGCAATGCTTGTCCATGCCCTCCCATAATTTCAGCACAGTGGTAGCTACCTGATGGATTTCTTTTCTTTCTCTTGGCCTCACAAGAATACCTATTGATAGGGGAGGCTAGGTGGCACAGTGAGTAAGAGCACTGGCCTTGGAGTTGGGATGACCCGAGATCGAATCCAGCCTCAGAAAATGAGCACCGAAACACAAATAATGATTGGCCGTGTAACCTTGAGCAAGTTACTTAACCCCAATTGCTTTAAAAAAAAGAATACCTATTGAGGACATGAACTCTCCACTGTTTATTCCTTACTCTCACTGACCCACCTGATTCTATTCACATACTTTTCTTTGATACATATCATACTCCTGTTCTCCTTCATAATTCCTTTCTCTTCGTTCATGAACATCTCCTTGGATTTTTGAGTGGTGTTTATTTTCAAATAGTTGGAGACTACAGTGTTTTATAACTCACTAACAACTTCTGCTAGATTCATTTTCCTCATTTATAGATATTTGGACAAAATTATATTCAGTGTCCCTTTTAGCTTTATATCCATGACTCAATGACAGAGAATCTAAAATAAGTAAACTGTGTAGGAATACCTTTTTAAAACCTCAAGCCCATTTTGATGATTAAATTTGTAGAATTCAGAAATCTTTGTTGTTAATCAATTTTCTCTCCTTTTTATATGAAAGATTATATTGGTTCAAATGATAACGTGTATAATCTAATCTAATAGAAAGGGTACTGGTTGAGTTGCAATTAGTGGACTTGGTTTTCAATGCTACCTTTGCAACTTCTTGCCTGTATGACTTTGGATAAGTCAAGTGATGAGACTAGGGTCAGGAAAACCTGAATTTAAATCCAGCCTCACTTAGTAGCTATGTGATGCTGAACAAGTCACTTAACCTTTATTTGCCACAGTTTCCTGATGTATAAAAAGGGGATAACAATTGCACCGACTTCTTAGGATTATTATGAAAATTAAGTGAGAAAATAATTGTGATGTATTTAGCACAGTGCTGGACACACAGTATTATTAAAAGTTAGATATTATTGCCTGATTTCAAATCCATCCTCACATAATTGCTAAGTATGTTGCAAGTTGTCCAACCCCTATTTGACTAAAAAGTCCCTCAAGATTCACTGCTTTGGTGTGGCAGAGGAGCTTGCATAATTCAATGAAACTATGGGCCATATCATGCAAGGTTACCCAAGATAGGTCACAGTGGAAAACTCTGACGAAACAAAACAAAACAAAAATTTGAACCATTGGAGAAAGAAATGGCAAATCACTCCAATATCTTTGCCAAGAAAACCTCATGGGGGAAAAATAATAAAGTGGACACAATTGAACAACAAAATCATCATCATCATCACCATCACCAATATATGATGTCTAAAAGTATTCAAGAGACATAGTTTTTGAGTAATTTAATCATTTTATTAATAAGGATAGCAAGTTTTAGAAAAGGAGGGTCATTTGATATCTCTCTTATACCAAAGAGCCCTAAGTTGAGTGGAGTCAGTTTATATGTCCTTCTAAGAAGGATATCTAATCACCTTTGATTGGTTAACAAAATGCAACATGGGATATCTTGGGGTATGTGTCTTAGGTCACTCAAATCTTGGTCAAAGAGACATCAATTTCCATATCACCTGTCTTGATAATAGGGAAAAACAACAATTCCCTAGACCT
Source organism: Gymnobelideus leadbeateri (assembly GCA_011680675.1). Lineage (NCBI taxonomy): Eukaryota > Metazoa > Chordata > Mammalia > Diprotodontia > Petauridae > Gymnobelideus > Gymnobelideus leadbeateri. Next base: position 204,017 of record WOXC01001026.1, read on the forward strand.
GTCTGAGCAAATGCAATGAGTTGGAATACACCCATTAGCCTAAAATTATCATTTATTTTACTGTCTGATTAGATCTTGGCCTGGGCAAATCTCTAAGAGAGCTTTCCCACACTGGTTGGTTGATGGATGAGGAAGTAGACAAGGGGAAAAACCTTGATCTTCTTAGTTATTAAATATGAGAGAAATATTCATTTTTCACAAATAATAATAGCACCCAATTCTTATGGTTGTTGTGAAGATCAAATGAGATAATAATTGTAATGCATGTAGTATAGTGATTGGAAGAAAGAAGCACTATATAAATGTTAGCTATTAGCTATTACTATTATATCAATGAACCTGTGAGCTGAGTCAAGGCACACACAAAAAATGAATATAATAACTTAATTTCATCATCTTTTCAAGAATAAATGGGATAAAATGTTCAGAAGTCCATGAAAAGACAGAGTTAAATACCCTTAACTTTATTACATTTATAATCAGTGAGGTTATTAATGATCAACAACACTGATTCCATGAATACTTCATTAACTCTTCAATAGTCCGCAGGGGGCATTCTTTCCTTTGCTATATGGAAAGGAACTGAAACATCTGACACCTCCCCCTTGGCACAGAAAGTCTAGAAGGAAACTTGAGCATCCTTTTATCTATTTGTCATCATGTACTGGTTTTCTTCTTTTTTTTTTATTTGATACCAACTTTTTTTTCTTAAGTAGAATCACTAAAACCCAAATATCCATTGAGAAAGTAACTTTGTCTTCTCGCTCAGAATTATTTATTCTTAAGAATCTTCTTTCTCCTTTTCACACAAAAAATGTATTAACATGAATGATCTCATATAGTGAAAAGGGCATGGGCTTAGCCAGATCAATGGCTAAGTTATCCTGCTGCTTTAGCAGCATGTGATACCCTCTTGAATCTTTCTGGGCATGAATCCCACTCCCAGGTCAGTTTGCTCATTACCTATTCCTTCTTCACCTTTGAGAGCTGGCTGTGAGGTCTGGTTCCATCTACTTCTATGGATAAGATCCATGACTGAATAGGTCCGTGTGACTCCATGCATGTATAGGGAACAAGGATTTCCTTTCTGTTCAACAGCAGTTTTGCTAACTTGTATCCAGAAGATCTAATTAGAATAGGTGGCAGAAAAACCAAACTGAAAAGGTATATTTAAGGCAAGATGCCTTTTTAAATTTTGTCCAACTTTAAAGAACTATATACGATCCAAGCTCTTTTAATTCATCACCTACTGTGTATCTCTGACTCACAGCATTACACAGATTTAGAGCTGGAGGGATTTTAGAGGGCATCTAGTCCAAATACTCATTTTATAGGTGAATGAACTGAGGCCTAAAGAAATTAAATGACTACCTGGTTCTCTTCCATTTTTTTTTCTTCTCTTGGTGGTGACAGTAAATATAGTTGCAAATACAGAACTATGAAACCCACATCCTTTCTTTGCCTATTATCCTCCAAACATCTGGATCTAGGGACAGCAACTAGGAATGAACTCAGCTAGAATCCTTCAGAGAAATATCTCTATGCAGGACTTGATATAAGATACTGATTATACCTTGCTGCTCATTCTAAAAGCCTGACCCTGGAGGCAGAATGACCTGACTTTAATTCCTACTTCTGATGTATACTGGATGTCTGACTTATAGAAGTCCTTAAACCTCTTGGTGCCAGAAATTAATCCCTAAAACTGTAAACACAAGAGAAGGTAGTGTTGGGACTTCAATTAGAAGAATAAATTGTATCATCTGTGAGTTTCTTTATATCAAAAAATCATATGTCTCTTCACTAAAATTTCTGGTAAATATGAGGAGTTACCTCAAGACAAACCCAAAATGGAAATGACCACATGTGAACATCTCCATGCTGAAATAACAACCAAAGAATTATTCATCTATCTATATCCTTTGACCCAGCAATACCACTCCTAGGTCTGTTTCCCAAATGATTAGGAAAAAAGGAAGAGAACATGTATGTTTTAAAATATTTTTAGTAGCTCTCTTTGTGGTGGCAAAGAATTGGAAAATGAGGGGATATCTATCAATTGGGGAATGGTTGAACAAGCAAGTTGTGATAAAGATTGTGATGGAATGCTATTGTGGTATAAGAAATGACAAACTCCTTGATTTTAGAAAAACAAAACAAAACATGGATAGACTTGCATGAAATGGTGAAGGGTGAAATGAACAGAACCAAGACAATGTTATATATTGTAACAGCAATATTGTTTTAAGAACAACTTTGAACCTCTAAGTCATTTTGACTATTATAAATACTGAAATTAACTACAAAAGACCTTTGAAGGGATTCATCACAAAGAAAAACAACCAAATGTGAACAAAACAATGAGGAATAAAAACCTTAACAACCACATAATGGAGTCCCTGCCAGCCTTCAACCTTATGCATAAAATACAATTGAAAAATTCTCACTAAATACCTTGTAACATCAACTAGTACAGTACTTTGGTCAACCCATTTTAGATCACCAAATATAACCAAGCTCTGCAACTATTACATTTTTACATACCAGAGTCTTTCAAAAACTGTAAACAGTACAGAAATTTTATCTACTCTATTGACTTTTGCTTGATTCAGGTATTGCTGAAATCTATGCGTATGCAAAGGAAATTCATCCCCAATTGACACATGGTTGTATTTTTATTCACTCTCTATTTCCCACATTCATTATATTCTAATTTCTTCCAGACAGAAAGTCAAGGGAAAGTAAGCAAAGGTGCTATTTTTGATTATTTCTTTTCTCTCCCACTCAGTGATCTCAATAACTTCTTTTAAAAAGTAGCCACTCTATTATTTTAATAAAATTTTGCTCCCCCACTAATTTTCAAGCATGTATTTCTTCTCCTTTCCACCCACTCTTAGCTGAAGAAAAGAATTTTTTTAAATCCTTGTAACAAATAGTCAAGAAAAATTAATAGTCAATACAATAAATCCCTATATTGACTTTATGCAAAAATAAAGCTCATTCTGTATATTAATCCTTCACTCCTCTCTCAAGTTGTTGGTAGCATTTATCATCTTCTGGAGTCACGATTATTTATTGCATTGATCAGAGTTCTTAAGTTTTATTTCAAAATTGTTCAGTTTTATACTGTTGAAATTATACTATAAATTGTTCTGGTTAGGCTTCACTATGCATCAGACCATAAAAATCTTCCCTCTTTTATCTGCCATTGTATGGGTGTATTTCTAAAGCACAGTATTTTCCCATTGCATTAATTCATTAACATACCATAATTCATTTAGCCATTCCCAGTTGAATACCCTTTAGTTTCTGTTTGTTTTGTTTTTCTGCCATCACAGAAAAAAAAAGAAAACCTGCTATAAATACCTTTTAATATATAGTATCTTTTATTCTACCATTGAACTCCTTGGGGCATAGTCTTATTACTTTTGAAAATGTATGGATAAGTTGATAAATTTTGGAGGAAATAGCTCCACATTGTTTTCTGGAATAACTGGACTACTTTAGTTTAACCATGGATGCACCAGTTCTCCCACTTCCCATCCAGCATTCTATTTTCCTTTTTGTCATCTTTGACAATATGATGAGTGTGAAGTACAAATTAAGAATTGTTTTTGTTTGCATTCCTCTAATTATTAGTTATCTGAATTTTTTTCTTATTTGTATGACTATAGTTTTCTTTTGGTAGGACTATAGTTAGTTATGTCTTTCCTTGAGATCTGTCTATTCATATCCTTTAACCATTTATCAGTTGGCAACAAATTGATATCTTCAACCTTGAGAATCTGGTTTCCAATAATTTCCTGACAATTTCAGTAAATATCACAGCATGTATGTATATATCGTAATATGTAAAGCTATAGAAAAAATTGTAGATGTCACCAGTTTCAACCACTTCATCATACACACAAGGAAAGTGAAGTTCATTAAGTTGTTGGCATGCCAAAAGTCATAGAGGATAAGAAGTAAACCTGAACTTTTATTGGTATAGGAACTCCCAGGTGAAGAAATTCCATCTATCAATGTAGGTAAACACCTTCTCTCTAATTTACCATGTCAGAGAATTACCTAGATAATTGAGGATTAATTAATTTGTTGAAAGTTGCAAAGCCATTATTTATCATATAGAATTTAAATTCAGGCCTCCTTGGATTCAAAGTCAACTGTCTCTAAATAATGCCAAGCATTCCCACACTAAAGGGAGGCAATTGGCAGTGAATTAAAAAAGAAAAGATCCTGGTTCTAAACTCAGATGTTCACATAAGCAGTAAATTGCAAAAAAGGATTCAAGCCATTTCTTAGAGCAATACTTGATTCATTTCTCTCCTCCATTAATCATCAGTTGCCTTATCATTTCACATTTTCATAGACATGGGTCATACATATCTTATTATCTCTTTGCCTATATTATCGCCCTTGATAATCCATCATTTTTTTAAAACCTCTCTTCTGAATTCTGGAAGATTTCTCCTTTCTACATTATCCTTACTCTAGTGCCCTGCCCTCTCATTTATCCTTCCATTGCTACCAAAATATTTTTCAAATTTTGTTTGTATTATGCTACCTATCCCCTTAAAGTATGATATTTGTTTTACACCATCTGGCAATTCAAATTTCATGTCCTCACATTGATTTTGAAGGCCTTTAAATTACCCTGAGTTTTGGACTCCCATAGTTCATGCTTTTCTCTCATCTCAGACAAAGCTGCTAATTAAAACCTTTTTTTGCCCACTCAAAGGTCTACCTCCAGGTTGTTTTAATTCAGGATAGTAACATTTGCTTAGAATTATCTTCTTTTGTCAAACTAGCTCCAAATATTCGAGTAATTCTCGAACCTCTCCTCAAGAAGTCTTTTTAGATTGAACAGGGAAGAATTTATAATTTTCTCTTTCCTTGTCCTACTGTGGCTGGGCATTCTCATTGCCAATGTTTGCTTCTCCAAGTGTATTTTGCAATTATCTTGACTTTCCAATCTTGCAATCCACAGAGCTTTATTTAGATCTTATGTCCTCTGATTTCAATACACCATTTAATACCATCTGATACCCCTGACCAAACCCTCTCTTTTCATCATCTTTTCTCTCTTAATTTCCATGATACTATATACTATGAATTCTCCTCCCTCCTCTTAGACCAAGTCTTTGTTGTTTGTTTGTTTGTTTGCTTGCTTGCTTGTTTGTTTGTTTCCTACTTTTCCTGTAGCCACTCAGATATGTAGATATCTCCCAAGTCTCTTTCTTTACACTATTTTCTTCACTCTCTATAGTTTCTCCTTTTAGGATCTCTATTCCTCAGGCTTCAATTATCACATTAATTTGGATAACTAAAAAAAATCTTTAGCCTTAAACAGATGTTTTGTGTTTCTAGCCACTTATAAAATATTTCTCTTAAAAGTAATGCTAACATCTCACACACAATTAAACTTATATTCCCTCAGAATTCTTCAGCTACCCCTCACTTCACTATCAGTTCACCACCATTATCTTCTAGGTCATTTGACTTCCTAGGCTTCCCAATCTTACTCACCTACCAAATAATAAATCAATTCACAATTTTCTTTATTTGATGTGTATAATATCCATTCAGCCATTCAGCAAATGTTTCATTCATTCATTCATTCAGACATACATACATTCAGCAAATATTCATTAAGAGCCTTCTCTCTCTTATACGCTGTTGGGCACTAGGGATACAAAAACAAAAATAAATAACTTCAAGAAATTCAATTCTACTGGAGCTACAGTGGGGAATAGAAACAAAAATACAGAAAAATAAATATAAAATATATATAAAGCCATTCTTAGGTAAGGAAATAAAGGGACAGGGAGTTGGTATCTTATTAGTAATTAGAACTTTATCAGAGCTTTGAAGGAAGTTAGGAATTCTGTGGGCTGGTAGTAAAGAGGGAATGCATTAGAGTCATTTGGAACAATTATGTTGTGTATACAGAGGGTTTGTTTCCTTCTGTTTGATTCCTTCTGTAGATTAGCCCAGATAAGGAAGGGTTTAAATGTCAAGTAGAAAAGCTTATATGTTATCCCAGGGGCAAGAGGGTGGTTTAAGAGGCTTTTAAGTAAGGAAGTGACATCTCCAGATTTGTGACTTGGGAATATTAAATTATCATATACTGTCTTCTTCTTCTGCTTATTTCAAACACTTGAGCTCTTTACCTTTTAGCTACACCATTGCAATAGCCTTCTAGTTACTTTTCCTCATTCTAGTCTTTTCCTTTACAAATCCATTTTTTTTTCACCAAAGAATGCTTCTAATTAGTCAGTGGATCTAGACATTCCTCTACATAAAAACAATACAAAAATTAAATATGCTGCCACTCCATCCTGAAGGAAATGTCGATTTCTTATCCTGGTAAAACTCCAATCTACCCTTTCAGTCATATTTTATACAACTCATACATATGTTCTCTAAATTCAAGACAAAATGAACTACTGGCCATCTTTCATCCTCTCCTTTATTTGTGCCTGTATTTACGCTGTCAAAATGTGTGGAATGGATTTCTCTTATCTCTATTCAAATTCCTGACTTCCTCCAAGAACCAGCTGAGGTAACACCTCCCCCAGGAAAACATTATTATGCTACCCCATGAAAATGATCTTTCTATCTTTAATTTTCTCAGGGCATTTTGCTTAGATTGCATCTTTGTACTCAATACACTTTGCCTTGAATTCTATGAGATTAAACATATGCACAAATCACTTTTAGATTCCAAACTCCTCAAAAGTAACTCCTTGAGAGAGTATTTTATTTCCTCTAATAATACTAATAGTTAGCATTTATATAGCTCTTTATGGTTTGCAAAGAGCTTTACATACATTATCTCATTTGATCCTAACAACAATTATATGAGATAGATTCTATTTCCATTGTCTGACACTAAAAGTTAGGTGCTTAATAAATGTTGACAAAAATGAACCTTTCATCTTTCTCCCTCATTCTTCCAAAAATGTGCTGAACAATGCTTGGTAATAGTACAAATACTTTGCTTTCCATTTATTTACTGCTTTCTTGCAATGTAACCCTGGCCAAGTCATTTAACTTCGTATCTACCTCACTTTCCCTTTCAGTAAGATGGGGATAGCAATAATTCCTACCTCCCACAGTTGTTATAAGGATAAAAAGAGTTAATATTTGTAAAATTTTGTAAACCTCATGTTTTTTCTCTCTCACACACACAAACACCAACACAGAAATACTTATAGATATACAAAAGCATCAGACATAGGTACATAGTAATACTTATATAGCTAATTATGCTAGATGTTGTGATGTTATTAGTAGTATTAATAATCTATTAGTAGCTTTAAGATATATATGTATGCATATGTATAAATATGTATATATGCATATATGTGTATCTCTATACATACACACATACATTTTCCATATAATTGTTTTTGTCTCAGGTTTTAACATATGAACATTTGACTATAGGGACTATCCATATACATTTAGGCATATTTGATGCTTATAACATATTTATAGCTCTTTATACTACAGAATGCATATATATTACATGTATATAAAGTATTTTTCACAGCTACAAATGCAATTAAATAATGAAAGCAACTTTTATAATGTTGCTATTGAGACAATGGCAGAGTCAGAGAATCTGGGTTCAAATTATGCCTCTGATACTTACTACCTGTGTGACATTGGACTAGTTTCTTAAACTCCCTGGATCTCAGTCTCTTCCTCTATAAAATGAGGGGATTGGTTAGACTATGATCTTCCTTCTAGTCTAGATGTATAATGCCCATGACTGCAGATTTTTGAGATTAGTGATTCTAGCACTAATTCATATTCCTATCTGCTTGCTTATGAGTTCATTCCATTATTCATGATCACTTTTCTAAAATTAAATCATTTAATTGTCGTATGCTGGTAAGCAAACTGAATTTAATATCAGAGAAGCTAGGATCAAATTTTAGTTTCAGTATTCTTATTACTTCTGTGACTTTTAAAGAAGTCACTTCCCATTTCTGGATCTGTTTCTCCAAGTATAAAATGAGATAGTTGTCTCCAAAGTATCATTTGGATATGATCTTAAAATTACATAATGATCATTTACATTTTCTAGAAGTTATAAGCTTTTACTAGGAATGAAAAAATGCATCATAGTTTTTAAAATATAAAATAGAAACATAAAAGTATACCTGCATATGGGAGCACAAATACAATTTGGCTTCTATGTGTGTCACGAGGAAATAAATGTTGGTTTAGAAAATCAACACTAATGTAAGCATAACCACAGTGAAGGTAACTCTTGAATTAGGTAAGGGTCATTTGTGATTAGAGTGCAAAAGTGTGGAAACAAGGAAGAAAATCACCTGAAGAGGAATTTACCCCTCTTTAAATAAATCCCAGTCACAACCTTACTTAATCATGATTTTTATTACTAGTTGCACTTTAACACTGCATCAGCAACTTTCATATTACATAGCTGAATTTATTATATGAGATCTTATAAGTATTCTGAAGACCATCAAAACAGCATGACAGTTTTGTCAGCCTTTCCTATAAGCAAGACATATATTTTCAAATGTTGACAATTATTGTGGAGTAATTACTTAACCCTAAGTGGCCACGCCCCATAAAACAAAACAAAATCTTTAAAAAATATTTTCAATTATCTAAATATTTAATTTTGATTAAATGAACCAAAAAAAGTATTTCTTCCTAAATGATATGGAACAAACCAGTAGAAATTAGTCAAAATTATTTTACTAGTTTCTTTAATTTCTTTTGGGGGGGGCGCGGGGTATGTATTTCTGAGAATATCCAGTGTACTATAATGCAAATAATCAGTTGCTGAATGAAAACTTTGCTGTTTTACCACACTCTTAAGTTACATTATATTTTATTTGATAGAGATATTGGCAATATGCTTCAATCTTCTTACACCAATTATTTATCTTACTTGCCAATAATACAGAATTATCTAAAAATGTTAGTTTTACAAATGGAATATTGTGGTAATGAGCAATTTGGTGTCCCTGAAAATGTTCGGAAACTTGTCTAAATTTAGCTCAAACTACTCTACCTATTCATTTATGTATCTAGCTCATATTTCTTCTACTGTCTCTATCTGAGATATATTTACTGGTGGACACAAAATAACACACACATACAATATCTATCTATGTATCTATCTATCTCTATGTATGTATGCAATGTATATGTGTGTATATGTAGATAGGTAGATAGATAGATAACAGAGATAGATAGACAAATAGGTAGGTAGGTAGGTAGGTAGGTAGGTAGGTAGGTAGGTAGATAGATAGTAACCCTACATAGCTGCTTAATGTAATCAGGGCAATATGCAGGTCTGTCCACTTCAGTTTTTTGAGAGTAGATGACTAAGTCAATCTCTCTTGAAGGACCATTCCGGAGCTTGATATCATCAATGTGTTTTTTTGTTTGTTTGTTTGAAGAGGAGCATGTAAAGAAACTTTGTTCATTGCAGAAACCTACTTTTGTCAACCGGTTTAGATTATGATACTATCTTAACATATCTGTGGAAGACATACACATAACATATATACAGAGATGTATATATATATGTATATATATCACATATGTGTTTGTAAGAATACACATATATGTATGTCTTATACATACTATTGTGATTTTTATAGTATCTCTATTTCTCAATGAGTTGTCCAGCAATTAAGATTCAGCCTACTTTAGGAAAAATATGTAAAAACCTGCTTTTTAACTTTAATTGTTTTCATCAAGGATGCCTATGAAATAATAACATTATGGTTATAAGATAGATTAGGGATTACTATTACATTATTAGTCTGTGATCATTTGTTAAACATACTATTCTTGATCATTTCCATTCTTTTAGAACCTATGAGTTATCTGGAAAATAAATCAAAACCATTCCAATTTTATGAGTCTCCTTAAAATGTTAAATTTTGCTGACATATCCCTATAAAGTGGGGAAGATTGCTATTTGGGAGCTGGTGGAAGTGACTTATTAGAAGGTGAGAGGTAAAGGGGAAAAGAGTATTAATAGATAAAAGAAGTCATCTTTCCCTACTTCTTTACCATGGTGGGAACCTCTGGGTAAGGAAGACTAGCTGTAATGCCAAATATTTTGCATGTGGGTTAACTTTTCTGTTTTATATTTTACTTTCTATTTTTTATAATGAGGGCTTCTTCTCTGGAAGAGGCAGGAGAGAGTGGTATGCAAAGCAATGTTCATAATAGAAAGAAAACCCTAAATGAAAAATATTTTCAAAAAGTATCCATAAATTATTTTAACAACTCAAAAAAAAGAGGTACAAAATTTACCCAAACAAAAGAACAATTATATTATTACATGCTTAATTTTAATATATCATATTTCTACTACTGTATACAATAAAATCTCTTACAGGTATTTTTCTACAAGTCATTTCAGACAATAATCATTTACCATTTCTGCAGGAATACTAAACTAGTAGATGAGAGAAATGCTGTAAATAAAGTATACCATGAGGTGTCCTGGGAAGCATTTTAACAATCACTCTCCAAAAAAAGCAAAGATGCATTCAAGCCACACTTTTTTTTTTAAACAAATGCTTTATTAACTTCTGTTTTACATCATTCATTTCCACCAGATTTTGAGTTACAATCATTTTCCCCCCATTATTCCCCTACCCAACCTCCCAGAGCAGTAATCCCACAAGATATCGCTTCCTCCAATCTGCTCTCTCCCATACCTTCTCCCATACCCCCATCGACTTTTCCATTACAGGAAGGTGAGTCTTTGCATCCCAATGCCTGCACATCTTATCTCCCTATTACAAGCAAAAGAGTATTAATAATAGTATTTATATATATTTGAAACATTTAATGTTACGACCTCAAATTTCAGATCCATTTCCTTCCTCCCTTGTCACCCATTCCCTCTTGGGAGATAAGTAATTCAGTATATGTTGTACATGTCTAGCTATGCAAAACATTATCATAGTAGATATATTGTACAAGGCTGCTTATAATTCCCTCCCACTCATCCCACCCCCCACCTGGTCCATTCCCTACATGATCCTGTCCCTCTTTTGTAGTGGGCACTTCCAACCTCCCCTCACCCCAAGGATGCCCTCCCATCCATCATCCCTCCTCCCATCCCCCTTCCCCCTATCCTGCTGCAGGTTGAGATATCCCATTTAGTATGTATGTCATTTTCTCCCTGAACCAAATTCAGTTTCAATGTGGTTTTGCCTTTTTTGTCTTCCTTATTCTCCCCCTCTTTTGCAACCACTTCCCCTTGCTTCTTCTGCATGGGATAGTTTACACTACCCTGTCTCTCCCCATCTCCTCTTGCCACTTTCCTCTCTCACCTCATAATTTCATCCCTTGAGTATTCTCCCTTCCCAACAAATTCAACCTATGCCCTCTATCCATATATAACTGTAACCATATACACATACATTCACATATGTATTCATATGACCACACCCCCTTCTTCCATTATTTTCATAGTGAGAAAGATATCATCAGTCACAGTTATTGCTTTTCCATATAGGAATGTAAATAGTTCAACTTTGATAAGTTCCTTTTGATTTCTTTTCCCTGATTACCTTCTCAGCATCTCTTCCTTCTTGTGTCTGGATGTCAAATTTTCTATTCAATTCTGGTTTTTTCCTCAAGAATGCTTGAAAGTCCTCTATTCCACTGAATGACCATATTTTCCCCTGAAACAAAATACTCAGTTTTGCTGGGTAGGTGACCCTTGGGTTCATTCCCAGTTCTTTTGCCCTCTGGAATATCATATTCCATGCCCTTCGATCCCTCAGTGTAGAAGCTGCCAGGTCCTGGGCTATTCTGATTGTGTTTCCACAATATTGAAATTGTTTCTTCCTGGCTGCTTGTAGTATTTTCTCCTTGATCTGGGGATTCTGGAACCTGGCTATAATATTCCTGGGAGTTTTCTTTTGGGGATCTTTTTCAGGAGGTGATCTGTGGATTCTTTCAACCTCTATTTTGCCCTCTGGATCTAAAACATCAGGGCAATTTTCCTTGAGAATTTCTTGAAGGTGATTTCTAGGTTCTTTCTTTGATCATGGCTTTCAGGTAGTCCAATAATTTTTAAATTGTCTCTCCTGGATCTATTTTCCAGGTCAGTGGTTTTTCCCATGAGATATTTCACATTGCCTTCTAATCTTTCATTTGTTTGGATCTGCTTAACAGCATCTTGATTTCTCATAAAGTCATTAGCTTCCATTTGCTCCAGTCTAACTCTGAAGGAATGAATCTCCTCAGTGAACTTTTGAGATTCTTTTTCCATCTGGCAAATTCGACTTTTTAAGGCATTCTTCTCCTCATTGCCCTTTTGGGCCTCCTTTGCCATTTGAGTTAGTCTATTTTTTAAGGTGTTGTTTTCCTCAGTCAGGCTGTTGACCCTCATTTCATACTTTTCCTGCATCCTTCTCATTTCTCTTTCCAATTTTTCCTCCACTTCTCTTATTTGATTTTTAAAGTCCTCTATGGCCTGCAACCCGCTCATGTTTTCCCCTGGGGCTTTTGGAGCAGGACTTCTGACCTCACAGTCCTTTTCCCGCTCTATGCCCCCAAAATAGGAGTCTAAGGTTGCATTTTTCTGTTTCCTTTGCCTTGGCATGTTGCCACTTAATTGCTTGACTTTTCGGCTTGTTGCCACACTATGGCTTTAAGGCCAGCTAGAGGAATTTTCGTCCCGAACTTGTAGGGGGCAACTTCCGTTTCTGGCAAGCTGTAAACCCACCCACAACTTCCACCCTAGATCACAATCCAGATCCAGGGAGGTTAAAGCAAGAGCGATTATCCCCCAAGACTGATCACTGGATCTCCCCACGATTTGTAGGCTGGGAGCCGGAAATGCCTATGAAAACTACAAAATGGCGTGTCTCCTCAGCAGCTTCTAGCCCCCAGGGGAGGGAGCTGACACATTCCCCAAATACAGGTCCCAAAGTCAATAGGACACTAACCTCTTACTTTGTCCTAGGCAAGTCTATGTTGATTATTCTGGAGTCTCCACAGCTCCTGGTGTTCTGGGGTTCCTCCAGCCAGCTGCTGGCCCTGCCGCCCTGGGGCTAAAACCTTGGCTCACATGGACCTAGGCTCGGCTCCGCTCGGCTCCTGCGCTCTGCACTCTGCGCGCTGCCGGCTCCCACACCGCTGCGCTGGTCCTTCCTGCAGGGCTGCTGGGCTGTCCTCAGCGGGAGGTTAGCTTCTCTGTGTCGTTCTGTGGGTGCTGGGGCTCCAGAAGTTGTTCAGAGTCCTTTTTTACATAGTTTGTGGAGAATCTGGGGGCAGAGAGGCTTGGACGAGCTGTTTCTACTCCGCCATCTTGGCTCCGCCCTACACTTTATTTTTTATTAAAAAAAAAAGCATGTTGGGGCAGCTAGATGGTACAGTGGAAAGAGCACCGACTCTGGAGTCAGGTGGACCTGAGTTCAAATATAGACTCAGACACAACACTTACTATCTGTGTGACCTTGGGCAAGTCACTTGATCCCAATTGCCCTGCCTTCCCCCCTCCAAAAAAAATGCAGGTGATACGTATAGAAACAAGTCTACTTGAATACATGTTTACCTCCATATTTAACAGCTCTATGACAACTATCTATCTGAAGATATGTTACGGCACAGTAAAAAGATCATTGGCTTAAGATGCACAGGATTTCAGTTTGAACTCCAACTTTGTCACTTGCTTCATGGGGGACATCAGGAAGCTCATTTCACCTCTCTGGGTGACTCATTTTCTCATTGTACAATAAGAAATTTGTATCTGATGAGCTCTTAGAGCTTTCACAGCTTTAAATCAATGATTCTAAATAGAGGCATACCTCAGAGATATTGCAGGTACAGTTCTAGACCACCTCAACAAAGCACATATCTCAAAATGAGTCATACAAATATTTTTGTTTCTCAGGGCATCTAAACATTATGCTTATCATATACTGCAGTCTACTAAGTACACAGTGGTATTATATTTAAAATAAACCAATGTAAAAACCTTAATAAAAACAAAGCTTTCTTGATAAAAAATGCTGTTACCTGAACCTTCAGCAAGTCAAAATCTTTTTGCTGGTGGAGGGTCTATCTCGATGTTGATGGCTGCTCAGATTGATCAGGGTGGTAATTGCTGAAGGTTGGGGTGACCGTGACAATTTCTTAAAATAAGACCGAAATGGGGTGGTGCAATGAATAGAGCATTGGCCATGGAGTCGGAAGGATCTGGGTTCAAATCTGGCCTCAGACACTTGGCACACTTACTTTCTGTGTGACCTTGGGCAAGTCACTTAACCACAACTGCTCTGCCTTACTCCTCCAAAAAAAAATGACCACAATGAAGTGTGTTCATCAATTGAATTTTCCTTTAATCCGAACATTTAGAGGCCATTAGAGTGTTATTGATTGGCTTAGTTTAATATTGTTGTGTCTCAGGAACTAGGGAGGCCTGACAAGAGGGACAGAGATGGGGAAAAGTCTGGTATGTAGAACAGTAAAGATATGTGTATATATGGACATGCATATCTATTCAATCTTTATTTTGATTCCTGTGAATTATTGTTTTAATACTGAGCTATTTTATTTAATATATATTTCATTTTGCAAATTATTGTTTTAAAATTTTTGTTATGAACTTCATAGTCATCAACCAAAAAAATATACTTCAATAAACATAGAATACAATGGGTAAAAATTTAAATCCAAACATTGTCCTTTAATAGGGAAGAACCAAATTAATTAACAATTTTTTTAAATGAAGAAATTGCCTTTATTCTTTCTCTCCTTCTGGGCCTACATTAAGTTGCTGTGAATTATACCAAAAGGCATATTAGTTTTGCTATGATGTTATGCCAGCAATTAGCCTTAAATCAGGCTTGAAAAAGGAATTAATACAATTCTACTTTCCTTGTCTCTAACAAGAGTCCCTTGCCTATTACATAGGCATAGAAAGAACAGAACCATTTTTTAAAGAAATGTTTAAGGGCTTATTTAAAAAAGAACCATATCATAATCTCATTCAAAGTTTCATCAATTATTACACCCCCTCCCTCTGCCCCTTGCCCTGCGCTCCTAATTGGCATCATGATTTCTTACATCTGTTCAGTGATTAAGGATGCAACAAACTCAAGAAGAAGAGAAAATATAATTTAGATTTTTACAAGATTCGTTAGCAGTGGCCTCACGTCATCCACAGCTGGTGGCCCCCAGTCTTGTCTTATGGCTTGTCTTCACATCTGCAAAAGGTAACAGTTTTTTACCCTTTTCATCAAAGCATCAGAGTCCCATAGATGTGGAGTTACTGTGCTGTAACATATCTTCAGATAGATAGTTGTCATAGAGACCTCAGAACTTTCTATTCAGACCCCCTCACTTGACAGACAGGTTCACTGAAGTTCAGAGATGAAGTTACTTGCTCAAGGTCACACAGGCAATAAGTGTCAGAGGTAGGATTTGAGTCCATATCCCCTGTTTCACAAGTTAGTGATCTTTCCCATTGCACATTGCTACCTCCCTATAACCAAATGCCACACTTCTTTCAATAGACTAAGTTTTACTAAATGGGTGTAGAAAAATTCAAAGTCTGAGGGCAAACATTGCCAAGGAAATACATTTAAAAATGAGTTGTCTTTAAAAACATGCAGCAAAGTGTTTTGAAGTACACCTGCAAACTTCCAGAACAGAAATAGAGCACTCATTAATAGCTATAATCATTAGAAATGTTTCCAAAGATTTTATTTATTAAGAATTTGTCAGCAACTGTGAGAAGTAAATTCCTATTTGCAACTTAGGACTCCCACAATAAACTTGTTTCTTTTCTGATCATTGAAGCACCCTGGTATTTACACTAATAATTGTATGCACGTGTTACAAACATTTATTATGATGGATAAGAAAGTGTTCTTCACAAAATAATTAATCTCTTGGAAAAAAAAGCTTACAAAAATACACCCTATGATTATAAGCCCATAGAAAATACATTTTAGGCATGTCTATAGTATATTAATCATATCTATCTAAATCTTCCTCTGTAATTTTCTTGCTTATCAGGAAAGATAGTTAATATGCTATGATTAGACTATCGGATGGTGATATATAATTTATATTCTAGGGAAGAATTCCACCCAGTTGGGAACAGTTATCTTTTATTATATTTTCAATCCTTGCTAATAACACTGAAGTAGGTTTTTCTTTTTCTCCCTCAATGGGAGCATTGTCTTGGTTTGGGTACCTGAAGGAAAGGAGTATACATTGGACATGTAAACTGTAGGATGGCTGACAGTGGAGTCACTTGAAAAATCATCAATAGAATATTGGCAGACTTGGAGTGTTTTGACTACTCCTTGTTTTGAGGGGAAAAAGCTAGAAGTCATGTTGAGAATTTAATTAACAGCTGACTTGACTTTTTTCTCCATCTCACATTTGGGAGCCTCAGAACATTGAAATGACATGTCTTGCCCTATTCCTTTGTTGAGTGATGCTGTTTTTTTCACCCTTTTTTATAGTCAGAAGTATTTTCATTTTGTTTCTACTGGAAGGCAAGAGTAATATGGCTGTTTGCCCCTTAAGTTTTTAACTTCAGTCTGGTATACCAACTTGGCCCTGAGTTATTCCTATACCCTCTGATTCTACTTCTGACTTCATTGAGGATGTATATAAGGTGTCCTTGATTTAGAAGAGGCTTTTTTCAGTATAGAAGTTATTCTTTCTGATGAGTTTTATTATTTCCACCTACACATCATGTCAATAGTTTGTCTGTCCTATGTTATTCAGTTTCCCTGGTCCTGGAGTCATAGGTACCTCTGTCTATTCTGAGTTTGACTGCTGGTCACATTGCTCAGTCCCTTTATGTGTGGAGCCCAGCCTCCTTTTCCTACCCCAATCACATAATTTCCCTCATTTTTCTCTGATCCCTGTTGCTCTAATGGTGCTTTTTGGAGAAACTTTGAGGATCTTTCCCTCCCAGATTGATTTTCTTGTGATGGCAAACTAGGCCATCTTTTGCCTCAATTCTTACCTGGCCTAAGTACTGAATTGACATTGCCTCAAACAAATTGAGACCTGGGAAAGACTTTAGCTTAAAAGACTAAGGGCTCCCACTGCATCCTGGACCCTCACCAATCATCTTGACTTATGTCTTTCTATTAGATTCCCATGACTCTGAAGAAGAGAATGAGGGGTATGAATCTGAACTGCCCTGCCTCACTTAAATCCAATTGACTTGCAAACCATCACCTGGCTGATGTGATTGGTCCTCTTCCAGAACGAAGGGCAAACAATAACAATGATCCTTCTGAACTTTGTTGCATTGATCATCTTTTCTTTTCTTTCTTTGGTGATACACTGGAACTTTAGATTCAGTGTGTCTACTTCAGGGTTTCTTAATCTATTCTGTTTATGCTGTGACTTGCTCTGATAGTCAAGTAAAGTCCACAGAACGCTTCTCAGAATAAACTTTTTAAATGAACAAAGATAGCATGCATAAGATTATGAAGGAAACCAAAATTCAATGAAAAGACAGTTCATTTTTTTTTCATATCCTAGCTCATAGACCCCTGGTTAAGAACCCATGGTCTCCTTAGACATCTACTATCCACCTAATCGATCAATCAATATTTATTAAGCACATACTATATGTCTGATACTGTGTCAAATGTTAGGGATAAGGACTGGGACTGTACCTCTGATTTTCTTGCCATAGGAAGCTTTCTGGATGGGGAAAGTCCTTTTACCAATTCACATTGTACCTTTCTCTGCTGAAAGCAAGTTGCCCAGGGTCCTAAAGTCAGTACATGTCAGAGAAATGTATCATATTTCTTTCAGAAGGATACAATACAAAAATCAAATACCACCTTCTACAAGAGGTCATTCTTGTTTGGCCTGCCATGTGAACCTCCTTTATTAACTTTTTTTTTTTTTTACTGTTGTCATTTAGTCATTTCATCTCCAACTCTTTGTGACCCTGTTTTTGGGAGTCGTCTAGGCAAAGATACGAGAGTGGTTTGGCAATTCTTTCTGCAGCTCATTTGAGAGATGAGGAACTGAAGCAAACAGGGTAAAGTGAGTTGTCCAGGGTCACAAAGCTAATAAGCATCTGAGGTTGGATTTGAACTTATAAAATGAGTCTTCCTGATTCCAAGTCCAGTGATCTATCCACAGCACCACCTAGCTGCTCCTTCTGAAGTTAAGAATTCCTTCTAATGTGTGTGTGTCCATATACTTATATATACATAAATTTATTATATATTTAGTATTTTTATATTTAAAATACACATATATAAATATTTTATATAAATATGTACACATATAAATGTATACACATGCATACACACACACACACATATATACATATGTTTATGTCTTATCAACCTTGAAATATAAACTCCTCTAGGAAAGGGCATGATTCTATAGATTTTGTCTTTCTTTGTATCTCTAGTGCTTTTCAAAGTGCCTGATACATAATAATTATATAATGAATACTTATTGATAGAAAAAAATTGAGTAATTGAACCAGTTTGTTCTTTCACAGATGACTTGCATATAAAAGGTATAAAGAGAAAATTACATATAAAATCTCTTCTATTTGGCTTGGTATGAGAGGTCACATGGCTTAGTGGCTAGAAAGATGACTTTGAATCCAGGAGTACCCTGGTTCACGTTCTGCTTTTGACATATATTGACTTCATTTATCAGTTTCATAAACATATTATCTAAACTTTCTCTCAACCTTTTCTACCTCCACGTCAGCGGTCTTCTCACTTTGGAGATGTCGATCATTGAATTTTCCTCCAATTGATGATTTTCTCACTGCATTCTCCTTTTGAGAAGGAACCCATGGTAGCCATGGTCATGTTTAAACTTGCTCAGGTCTTATCTCTCAATACTTTTCCACTTCTACAATCCCTCCCCTTTTCATTTCCTTTTTTTATTGTTTTTTTGTCTTTCCTCATGAGAACATAAGTTCCTTGAGGATAGGGGATGTCTTTCATATTGCTTGTATTTGTATTTCCAGGGTTTAGGACAATGCTTGACACATAGGCCACACTTGCAAAAATACTTTCTCTAATCAACAAATAAGTTATTAATAAAAATGTTTAACAGTAAAAGACAAAAAGGAAAGAGCACCATGGTCACTAGAATTCATTTCTATGTACATATTGTCATAATTCGCTAATCACTAATTAATGGGTTATCATTCATTCAGTTCTTAATTGATTTTAATATATTGTTAGCTTCTATAACTCTATCTTATCCATGAGGATTTTTTTGAGATACAGCTGAAAAAAGTGATGCAGAAATTAAAATACAAGTTGTCTATAGATTCATTTTATTTCAACTTCCTCTAAGAAATTCTATACAAAAAAATTAGCTTTGTCAGTCTAATTTTTGATTAATTCACAGAGGTTTTGTAGTGACTAATGCTTCTCCTTCTAAGTCTTCACAAACCAAGTTTTTCTTTTCTTTTCTTTTTTGGTCTTTTTGGAGGAGGGAAGGCAGGGCAATTGGGATTAAGTAACTTGTCCAAGGACACAGCTAATAAGTGTTATGATTCTGAGGCCGGATTTGAACTCAGGTTCTCCTGACTCCAGAGCCAATGCTCTATTCACTGCGTCAAATATTTCATTAATAATGTATTCAAGTTCTTTGTTAATACATCTCACAAAATGCATTTTTCCCCTTTTGAAACTTCATTTTATGGCATTTTTTCCATATGACATATTAATATATATGTACAAATATACATATATGTCACCAAGAATACTTTAGCAATTACATTTTATTTTTGATGACAATAGTGATGATGATAACAATATAAATACCACCATAGCAAACACTCATAATCTATAAGCTAGATGGACTGAGAATATTCCAAAATTTAGAAATCCAGAAAAAAAAAGACTCTTCAAATGTAGAAAAAGATAAAACTTATGCCACTGCATCATCCTGTCTACCTTTGGAATTGACTCAAAGATACTCTCAATGAGTCTAAAGCGTAAGACCATATTTCCCAATACTTTTATTCAATTACAAAAATACAATTATTTTGTCTGTGAAACAATCACTTAATATCTAATGTAAAATAATATGATAGCAACTTGCCATTGGACCATTTCTATCTGAATCCCTTTCAAAGAAATAATTGATAATAATTGAATAATAAAAAGGCCTTTCACTTCTATAGTATTTTAAGAGATACATATTATTTTCCTTATAGGACCATTATTGAGTGTCAAGCATAGCAATGTGATATTGACTTTACCACAGTCACAAAACTAATACATTTTGGAATTAGGGTTCAAACCCAGCCTGCTTGGCTATATCCAACATTCTTTCAATTATAGCAGGAATTCTTTCAATCTGTGGGAGATGGGAAATTGAAATCATTAGTTTCTCTGCTGCCATCTCTTCATTTATTTTAAGACTCATAACTCTTCCTGATATAGTTGTATAAAAATAGACTCTTTCAGTTTTATATTTGCATATTGAATATTTCTCCCTTAAGATTTGTACTGGGCAACTAGTTGTCCTTAAAGAAACTTAACTTTCCTTGTTTCTGATAATTTCTCCCATTTTTCAAGGTCATTTGGAATTATAATGCTGATTTCCAGTTTTTAACCACCTTGCATGATGTGGAGTCATCTGGGAAATTAACGGCTATACATTTTAGTTAATTTTGTATGTCTCTGTTTTATAGATTGGACTCTGGTCCAGGGAGACTGAACAGAATCACATCACTTTGTTCTTTATTTCTACAGAAATGGAGTTAATAAAATCAGTTAAAATGCACACAAACCTTGACTGAATTTGTGTTTAAAACTTTTGCAATTTACAAAATGTTTTCAACTACTATTTTTGCTTTTGGTGAGGCAAGGTGCCTTAATGAACATAAACATAGTTACAGAGTCTTGAACACCTGTGTCCAAGTTTTGCTCTTGGTACCTAAGGACTGTGTAATGCCTGGACACGAACCTTAACTTTTCATTGTCATAGGTCATTGACTGGTATTATAACTTGTTGCTCTGCAATGGTATAAAGAGATTCCTCATTGAGAGTACCCTATAGCAATGAAATTCTGAGTCTAATCCAAAGCAAATTTCTAATAGTACAGGCCATTTAAAATATTAGTTATCTTTTATTTATCCATCAAGCTACTAATGGCTTTTCATCATATACAAAGGGAAGACAGAACATGCAGAAAAAAAATAAAGATGGTAATATTCTTGATAGGGGAGATTTGTGAGTTGACTCCCTGGTAACAAAAAGTAAAAACAAATGTTTCTTGAAAATATCATAAAAATTTTGTCTGTTTGAAATTAATCTAATGATTACATGAATAGTAGACATAATCCTTATAAGAGAAAAAGCAATTTAAACTCCTGATGTGGCAGGGTGTATTTGTGTGTGGGGAAAGGGGGTGGGTGGGATGTGTGTGTACCAATGCCACTTTTGTCATAATAAGTGATTATTCTCCCATCCAATTTTCTAAACCCAACAGAATTATCATGCAATGTAGAAAAAAATCAGAAAATAGGTACTATCCCCTCAAATTACTATCAACTTTTCAACATGACACATATCTGCATTTTATACTACCCATTCTATCTGTTCATTTATATATTTAGCAGCCCTTTCTCTTTGTACTTTTATACAATAGTTTTTTCACTGTGATGTATTTCTTCCATCAGGGATTCCCTGATATAGAACAAGACTATTTTAAATTTCCTGAACCATAAATGGTATACTTCCATCTAGGGGTAGATACACATGGAGAACAATTATTGAAATATTTGTAGTATACCAGCAAATACAGTTCTTTCTCCCATCACCTTTATCCCTTTAAGCTACACTTTACCTTGTATCATAGATTTAGGATGATACATGATATCAGAGGCTAATTAATCCAGTCCCTTCATTTTATAGAAGAGAAAACTGAGGCCCAGGGAAAAATAAGTGATTTGCCCAAGATCACTTAAGTATTAAATATCAAAGGCAGGATCTGAATCCAGGTTCTCTCACTCTAAAGTTTCCTCTTCATTGACCTTACAACACTGTATCTTTGTCAAAAGTATATCACATAGCTAATAATAGCAGCTCCCATTTATAGATGTGGCATTCAACCCAAACATTTTCCTACCCACAAAGGACTCTAGATCTAAGCTCACACAGATGTAGTTTCATGGCAGGCACAGCAATTGACCCCAAAGAGAAGATCAAGTGTTATACTCTGTCATATATACAGAATAAAACTCCAGAGAAAATGCTTTGATTTGCAATTGCAATTGATAAATTGTCTCATGTGAGCCTTACAAAAGTTTTATGAGATAGGTGTTCTTTGTTCCTTCATTTTATTGATGGTGATAAGGAAACTGAGCTCTAAATGATCAAATGGTTTGCCCAGATAGCATAGCTAGTAACATAGTCTAAGGAAGGATTGGAAGCCAGGTCTTTCTGATTCTAAATCTGATATACTAGAAGCCATATCACACTGCCTGCAACATTCAAGAAAGGATATGTATAGAAGTTTGTGTAGATATGTACATCTACATATAAAGATATGTATTTATATATGATCTATATATCAGCATATTTACTGTGATGTCATAATATCATATATGTGGAGTTCTATTCTATCCTACTGACACAAACTTTGTAATTTTATTAAATGAAGCTAGAAGGTATATTTAGTTAAAATTCAATGGTCAGGAACTGACTGGTTACCAAAAGGTGACTCATTTCAAATTTGCTCTCAGTGTGTCATCAGAAGCGCTGACTGGATCACAGGTTAAAAGAAAACGAACACCTTTTTAATTAGGTCTAAATAAATAACTCTCTTTCCATGCTGTTATTACAAAAAACAGAAACAAAATTTTAGGATGATAAAATATTCCCAGTTTTTTAAAATGTGATTTTTTTTTCCTTTTAATGCAACAATGTGATGCATATTTAACATTTATTGAGTACCTACTATGTGTGGGACACTGAGTGTCTGGGAGGTATGTAACAATTCCCTTTCTTTCAATGGCGCTATCGAGGAGTTTAAAATCTACTTGGACAGTTCTAATTAACCATACTTCAAAGAAGGGAGCAATGATGCTTTGGGAGATTAGGGGTAACTAAACATTCAAATTAACTCAAAAAGAATTTGAAGAAGAGAAGATCACTTTCTTCCTTTTTTTTAAAGAATTTGAGATGGGATTTGAAGACAAAATCTTTATTTTCTAAATGAATAGTACTTTGCTGTTTCTCCATTTTCATAAAATAACTTAAAATGATAGAATATAAGTAACCCTAAATAAATAGCATAACATAGTATTGATTTGAAATCACACTGTCATTTATGTCCCTTTTAACCCTGATGAATTCCAACTGATATGAAATACATTATAAAAAGGATAAATCTGACAAAATGAGGTTCCCAGATGAATATAGGGTAGTAGATCAAAGCAATAATTAATTAACAATATTCATTCAAAATCTGAAAGAAAACATATGCATTTAATAGGGACCATATCTTTAATGTATTTTTGCCTATCATATACCCTTGTATTCAAAAATCTCATGAGGCAGGTTGGAAGGAATGAATGGACCAGGTGAGACTTGATCAATCACCCAATAGAGAGAGATTATAGAAGTCTCCTAAAATCTAATGATTATCTGGAAGCTGATGAAAATGATCTCCTTCAAATCTGAGGTAGTTTTTGGTTTTCCTAGTATTCAAACCACAACAAGAGCCTCCTATGTTCCAAATACCATGCTAGATTGGGAATATAAAGACCAAATCCAAAATATCCTTTGTCATCAAGGGGCTTACATTCTATCACATGAAATATACAATGTGCAGAAGTGTTCATATAAAGGGAAATAATAAGTGTGTAAAAGATCAATACAAAATAGCTTTGGTGAATGGGAGCAATAAAAGCTTGTGAATAAAATATAAATAACAAGTGTATCTATCTGATTAGATTGCAAAGGTACAAAGATATACTATACAATACGTCTGATTGGGATAGATTGAATTTCAAGGAATTATTAATTTCTATTTGAGCCAGATTGTATGGACTTTTAAATGTGAAACTAGGGTCAGTTGGAAGCCATTGAAATTCTTTGAAAGGGAGAATGATCAGGATGTATGGCCTAAGATGATCACTGTAGCCATTCCTTTTTGACATAGGAAGGAATGTACCTGTGATTTTTTGGTATTGGGAGCTTAGAGTGAAGAAATTCCCTATAAAATGAAGATTGGCATCTTCTCTGTAACTTATCATCTCAGAGGGTTGCCTAGAACACTTATAGTATACCTGATTTGCTGAGGGTTACATAGCCATATATCAAAAGGAATGACTTTAATCAAGATCTCAGTCCTCTACCACTAAGCCTAGCTGCCAGAGATAACCAATTCAACAAACATTTAGTAAATCCTACTTTTATACTTAGCAATATGCTTTGGCCCTGGGGATATAAAAAAATGAAAGGTGGCATAATCCTAGTTCCAACCAAAATTTGCACTGTAATGATCTATTTAACATGTAACTGTGTGGTATGTGACAATATAAGGCAGAATGGGAAAAAAAGGACAAATAGAAGAAAAAATTGATTCAATAATCTAGATGGATATGTGAAAGTCAGTTTCACCTCCTCTGCTCATTTGACCTTTGTTGTTATTCACTCATTTCAGTAATGTCCCCATGTGTGACCCCATTTGGGGGTTTTCTTGACATACATACTGGAGTGGTTTACCATTTCCTTCTCCAGCTCATTTTACAGATGAGGAAACTGAGCCAAACAGGGTTAAAAGACTTGCCCAGTGTCACACAGCTAGTAAAGATCTAATGAACCCAAGTCTTCCTGATGCCCGATCCAGTGTTCTCTACCTACTACATCCCCCAGCTTAAAAGATCACAGATTTTAGATAGATAGTGATAGATCATTTTAGATAGATAGTGATAGATCATTTAATCCAAGGTACTCATTTTACAGATGAGGAAACTGAAGTTAACTACCTAATGACACAAGTAGGAAAGAGTTAAAACTTGAGCCTAGGACCTTCCGCTCTAAATTCAGTATTCTTTACATTGTACTATTCATTGTTGATTTCTGTGGCATTGTTTCCTCCTCTATTAAATGAGGAAGTATGACTCACTGAATTCTGTGGTCTCTTCTGTCTCTGGATTCAAGATGGTGAAGGTACAATCACTGTAAACTTGTGAGATCATTTTTTAGGGGTGGTTATATTCCATATGAGTCATGAAGGAAGAGAAAAATAATCCTTGATAGGCTGTGGGAGAGGAGATTAGGTACTTGCCTGGTTTGTGGTAGGAGTGTTGACTATGGTTGAAAGTATATTTTTATTTTTGAAAAAAAAAGAGTCTGTAAGCATAGGTTTCCCAGAAGAGATAGGATTTTGCCATTCAGCTTCATCTAGATACAAAAGAAGAGGATTTCTCTAAGGAAACCATGAATTTACTTAACAGGATGATGATATGAAGTGATTGAAAATCCTACTTATTTCTGTGGGCTGAAGTTTACAGGAGTAACTCAAGCACAGTAAGAATTTTCAAGGGGGAAAAATGGACCTGAAAATTGCTTATGTAGTAGAGGCCTGGTGGTAGAGTGCAAAAGATTTCCTTAGCCACAGCACTAAAAATCCTCATCAGCAAACAAAAATGTTGCACCTTTTCTAACTTTTTACAGGATATAGAATATTGCTAGAATAAAAGGGATAGATCCCAAGTATAGGAAACATATTCATTCCCTCTCCGTGGTCAAACTGTGGCCTCTGAGCTCTCAGGTATGATTCTCCCTGCGAGCCAAGCTGGAATTAGATTTTCAACAAAACATAGATTCAATAATTATGATGATTTAAAACTTCAAAAGGGATACTAAATTATCCTTTTAAGTGAGAAATTCTTAAATTTTCTGTGTCCTGGAAACTTGTGGCTCTCTAGTCGAGCTTACAAACAGATTCTCAGAATAAGACCTTAAAATTGAAGGAAATGCTAAATTCCAATTGGACATTGGTGAAAATGAAGATATAATTTCTTTCCTATACAAGTTCATGAAACCGTTGAAATCTGAGAATCTTGTATATCCCTAATTAAGAACCTTTATTATGAGTGAATAAACACAATGGAATTCACTTACCCTTCTCAGAATAATTCTCTTTCATTTTGTATTGAAATTGGTATTTTAAGGAACTACAATAAGCAAATGAATACATTTTTAAAAATATTAATTGCCTACTATGTTCCATGAATAGGGGTTCAAATATGAGAAAACAATGCATTTGCCTTCATGATGTTTACTTTCTAATAGAGGAACACGACAAATATAAGGAAGTAATAATCATAGAAGACTGGGAGGTAAGTCACCGGCTTGGGGACTGAAGTCAGAGAGAAATCAATTTGATTGCTGTTCTTAAAGAGATGGAACAAATAGGAGAAAGAATGGTATGACAGAGGATCTTAGGATAATCCATGTAGAAATGGAAAGGACCTGTAAGATCATTGAGTCCAACTACCTCGTTTTACAGATAAAGAAAGTGAAGAGAGTTTAGGTGACTTCCCTGTGGTCATACAGGTTGGAAGCATCAGAGCCAGATCTGGCTCATTCTAAGATGGCTGTACAGTAACTTGGCGAAGAATAAAATATTTCCATACTTTAGTTCACTTCAGGTACAAGCAACATCCCTACCCCAGCAGAATCGTAATATAGTCAGTCTCAGACTTATCATCGGGAAGACCCAACTCCAAAACTTGGCTGATCTTTATGAGCTGAGGGCCTCAATTTTCTAATCTTTAAAGGGGAAATAATAATAACAAATATCAAAGTAACTTTGAGAATCAATTCATGTGATAAAAGTGATATGCAAAACTTTAAATTTCTGTATCAGTTTCAGTTATTATTATTGTTAATTAATGGAAGATTGCTATAGAACAAAAGACCCCAACAAATCTCAGTCTTTGATTCTGAGATTACCAACACATGCACTTAGATACATGTAGCACACACATATACATAACTGGTGAATTGTCTAAAATGAAAAGCAATCATAATTTTTAAAAAGGATTTTGAAAGGCTAGAGAGATTTGTGGAAATTAAGAATAAATTTAATAGGGATAAATGTAAATTTCTTACACATGAGTTAGAATGTGAACTTCAAAGGTATAAACTCTGGAACACATGGCTAAATAGAAATTTGTCTAAAAAAAGAGATGTTAGATTTCAAAGGATTACAAGCCTGATATGAGTCAACAGTTAGGCAAATAATATTGCTCTTAGTAGGGAATTAACAGTCATTCAAATGAATGAATCAATGAATGAAGAAATAAGAAAGAAGGAAGGAAGGAAAATAGTTTGAAATGGATGTAATTTTTTTAAATCCTCATTCAAACTTTGGTTGAATTGGGAGGCACTATTTCTAGGAACTAAGGAGATCCCTATTCTCTTCTATTCTCCCAGCTCATTATACATTGAGTGGTGATTTTGTTCTGGATGAACAATGTTAAACTCTAGGGTGTGCAGAAGACAGCAACTAGGATAGTGGATCTCCTTGAGATCATTCTATATGAGAATTTTTTTTTGAAGGAACTGAGTTTGTTTAGAGCCTTGGGAGGGAGGGGAAGGGATGATATGTATTTTTAAGTCCTTAAAGGGAAGTAAAATTAGATTTGTTTAAAATTACTCTAGATATCAGAACTAGGAATTTTTAGAAAATGAAAAGAGGGATATTAAGCTTGATGTAATGGGGACAGGGTGCCAACTTTCCAGCAATCTGCATTACCCAAACTGGAATGAGATGGCTCAAAATGACTTGGTTTTAGGTTCAATTAGGTAAAGGAACAGGCTAAGAATATAGAAAAAGTCTCAAGAGTTCAACTTTGTGATGCAGTGATTTTTATGAGATGATTCTAATAAAATCAGTGTAGTGGAAATAATATTAGATCTAGAGTCTAAGACTTGGGTTTAAATCTCATATTGGATATTCACCACTCTTTTGAATTTGGATACCACCTCTCTGGGCCACAATTTCCTTATATGAATATATTGCAAAGAGATTGAACTAGATCATGTTGAAAATTCCTTCCAGATCTAATTCAATGATAGTATATAAATATGTAAAGCAGATAATAAAAATAGAGTGATAAGTATTCATGAAACAAAATTAGACTTTATGTAATAAAGTGCTTTTTGAGAACCATTATCTTATGCTTCAGGAACAGTTTTTGCTAATACTAAAACTAATATTTTAGTTATACTTATACCAAAGATGGAGCAACGGAAACATTTTTCTGATGTTCAGACATAGAGGGTACTTCACATGAAGAACTGAGCCATGGAGTATGACTTTACATGCTCTTTCACTACCATGACCTAGCATGGCACCTAGATTCACTCTCCCTGGTACTCCACCCCTCACTTGCCTATTATCTGCCTTCTATTTCTTCCCAAGAGTAGAGTCTGGGAATGATAGGTAATCCATGTGGTGCATGGCCTGAATTCTGAAGAGAAGGCTTGTTCCTCTATTGAGCTTGCCCTAGATTCACAAATTTCTCACCATGGCTCTTTTAGAACTTAAGTCTTTTATTCATCAAAACTGATTACCCAAATAATCCTGGGCTTGACTTTGTTCTATATTTTAGCCATTTCCCTCTAGAGAGAGAATACAGCCCTTCCTGAGTCTTTGTTCATCTTTCCATTCCATTCTAACAAGGAGAATTGGTCTGTCAGAAGATCCTGAACTATTCATAAAAATTATTTCCACGAGGAGATTCTTTTCATGGTTGTTTTTGGCCTTGATATCTCACAGAAATATTACAAATAGAATGAATGGTCTGGCAAGGTAACTGACAATTCCTAAGGGTTTAATGTATTCATTTCCAACCTGCAAGACAATACTTCACAAATAAAATAATAGTTTTCAGTGGTTGCCCACTTATGAAGAGGTATCACAACAACCAGTATCAATTTAAAAGGAAGGTGGCACTGAGGTAGAAAAAAATCAGAGAAGATATATGACACTGAGATAAAGGGTTTAGTGATTCATTTCTTTTGTGGGGGGCACATTTTTCCCCTGTGTCAACCATTTGAACATATATGAGGAGGCAAAGTGAGGAAGTGGAAAGAGTTATATTTATAGTCAAAGTAAATAGGTTCAGATCTTTATTTTGCCAATAATTACCCAGGTGCCTTTAGGCAAATCCCCCCACCTCTCCAGAGTTCAGTTTCCTCACCTTATTGATTAGTGGGATGGAATATAATGTCCTTTTGATCTCAACTCTATGGTCCTACAATCTTATGGGAAATGTGACTCAAAAAATATTTTTCCACCTAATGCTACTATTTTGAAAACATTCTGTTTACTGGAATATACTTCCTTGTTTTTTGTTACCAGAAGATTGATTATCCAAGTGAAGCATTTGAGGACACAGTAACTCATGGGGAGCATTCACAAAGGCATGGAGGAGTTGAAATCATTATAGATAGAGGCAATGTTCACACCCATGAAATCATGGATGATTGAAATGGATTTACGAATTTAAACACTGGCATATGTTAAAAATATGACCTCAGTATTATAAACAATGAACCTAACATCCCTCTCTATGAATCTTAAAAAAAGTGAAAAAATCAGAGAACAATAAATTACATGGCTAAAATCCTGCATGTGCCATATATAGGGCCTAACTACAATAAGTGTTCCTTGAAACTTTGATTTAAGGCTTAGACATCTGGAATGGTGAATCTATCCTCACCTGACTCACTCTAACTAAATTCACAGATCATATTTATCCACCTCTTAAGTAATTGAAACAAAAACCAGGACCTTTGCTTATACATTGCATTTGCCATCATATACATACAACTCCTGCTTTTCTACCTCTTGCTCTGAGGATAACAATAGTTAAATTCATACAACATTTGCAATAGAAAGGTAACCATAGACTCAAAAAAATGAACAGTGAAATACCATTCATCATCCCCATAATTCTTTAGATCAAAATTTTCTTCCATTGGTAACCATTGGCTAACCTGTGATATCTCCCCCATTAGGTTATAGCTCCTTGATAAAAAAAAAAAAAGATTGTCCTTCTATTTTAAATTTTTATCCCCAATTCCTGTTATAAAGTAGGTATTTTATTCATCTTTCTTCCTTCCTTCCTTTCTTCCTTCCTTCTTTCCTTCCTTCCATCCTTCCTTCCTTCCTTCCTTCTTTTCTTGCTTTCTTACTCATTTTCTTCTTTCTTTCTTGGTCTCTCTTTCTTCCATCTGTCCTCTCCTTTCCACTCTCACATGCACTACTTGAGTTCATTCATTCATGAGTAAATGAATATCTTTAGCTCTAAGAGACAATATGGTAGGGAGTACATTATAGCCACAGGAGAAACACATTCTCCTTTGTGTTCTCTAATAGCCTCCTTCTCCAAGTGCCCTCTGTACCATGTTGGCCAGAGGCTAAATGGGATTTGACTTGTACCACTCTACAGATCCACTTTATTTATTCAGGTAAAGTATTTAAACCTGATCCCCATAAGAACTCTTAGAGGTCAGAAGAATAGAAGAGAAAAAAAAAACTAGCCAAAGATCATGAAGATTTAAATCTGAAATTTAAATCCAAGGGTATGTTTCAGCCAATTCTAACCTTGGACAGTCTGCTGTTAAATTTTAAGAATGAACATTTATACCTTAGAAATCTATAATTGCTACAAATTAGGGCTTAGTTTTCTGTTTTCTGAATTGTCTATATTAAAGAAAGTGTTAATGTACTTTAAGCCCCAAAGCATATTGTGCATATATTTCTTCTCTTTTGGAGAGACAGTTCAGGTGTTAAATAAAGATTTAACAGACTACCCTGGTATTGGATTATAAACACGACTCAAGTTCAGCTGCATGCAGTAGAAGTTTCAGGGAATGAAGTCATCACTAGCCTGGAGGTGTGGTGATTGTAGGCTAATGAAAATAATTAATAATAATAGAAATAACAACTGGCATTTATATAGCCCTTTTAAGGTTTGTAAAGTGCTTCACATTAATTATCTCATTTGAGCCTCAAAATATCGTTTCTTAAACAAAACTCCTTCACCTCTAATTCTAAAAGCCAATGCACAGGAACTTAAAAAGGGGAAAGAATGCTCATGAGATTCATGTCCTTTTGACACTTTTTATTGGATTTATGTGCATAGCTGGCCCCATAAACATTTTATATATCTCAGAGAAACAGGCTGGATGTTTAGCACTTCAAATATTTCTTTTCACTTTATTTCTGATTTTAAAAGCCCTATGATGACAGATACTATTCTCTTTTTGTTCCCAAAATATACCTTATCATCAGAGAAGCCCAATTTTAAACCTCATCCTCTTTGAAAGAAATGCACATAGAAATAGGGTCAAAGACAGGGGAAATAGCCAAAAAATCTTAGAGAATTTATATTCACTCTTTCTTCTTCCCAAGGGAAAAACCAAAAGAAAAGCTTACCTCCTATATCTTCTTTCAGTCACCTGGGGGAAAATTCACTATCTCTTATTTTCCTCCATAAACTCTTTGGATTTGGAAACAAATTAGGTGCTGACAAATCATCAATAAACAAATGGAAATAAATAGAAGTGAAAAATTATGTGCGCTACTCTTCTTTCCTACAAATGATACTAGTGACCCACAATGACAGTTTCTTTCTCTTCTCTTCTCTCTCTTTCTGTTTTTCCTTCCTTCCTTCTTTCCCTCTCTCTTTCCCTCCCTTCCTCCTTCCCTCCCTACCTCCCTTCCTTCCTTCCTTCCTTCCTTCCTTCCTTCCTTCCTTCCTTCCTCCCTTCCTTCCTTCCTTCTTTTGGTAATTCATATTCTCTTGCTTGCTTCAGTTTATATCTAATAGTATTCATTTATGAGATACCAGGCAGCATGGCAGAGGTGATAGACCACTTGTCTTGCAATTAGGGTTCAATTAAGAAAGGCTTCCTATATTTCAGTCCTGCCTCTGACATTTACTCTATGGTGTTAGGCAAAACCCTTACCTTATCAAAACCTTAGTTCACATAAAGCTATGTTCATCTGAAGTTTATGATCTCATGATGTTAGAAGTACCCTCATGGTTAAGGAATTGATTTTCTTATGAGTCTAACTTGTCCAAACACAGATCTTCAAAACAATTGTGTCAAAATATTCCCCTTTTCAGTAAAGACAGAGTTGTTTTGGAAAGTATATATGAGCAAGCTATTAACATTCTCCATACCTATAGGAAGCCTTATTTTAAACTTTCTAAAAAGAAATCTTATGCAACCATCAATAAATGTTTAGAATCATTCTGTTCTAAATAGATTAATGTCCCCTGAACCAGCTAAGTCTCACCGATGGTTTTGATACCTTTTAAAGGAAAAATATAGGCTGGAGAACTTCTGCGGTTTGTTACAATTAACATAATTTTTAAACTGGACAGGAGACAGTTGCCTTTCCATTTGAACCCTATGTAGGACATAATCCATGATAGTGGCAAACTCCTTTGTTGAAAATTCATAAGCTAGTCCATTGAGATATTGTTTAAGAATGAATACCTATGACAAGCAAATCAATAGGAAAAGGAGAGGAAGGATGGATGGATGGATGGATGGATGGATGGATGGAAGGAATAGAGGGAAGGAGGAAGAGGGAAAGAGGGAAAGAAAGAAGGAAGGAAGTAAGGAAGGAAAGAAAGGAAGAAAGAGGAAGAAAGAAAGAAAAGAAAGCAAGGAAGGAAGGAAGGAAGGAAGAAAGAAAGATTGAATTCCATGTAGGACAGCATGCAATACTTTTAATGGTGACAAGAGATTTGCTGACCCAATACCCAATTATACCAAGAGAAATGTTCTTCCAATGATATTTACAAAGACCTGTTCCATGTACTTACTAGCTGTATGACTGGATAAACCACTTAACATATGTTTCTCAGTTTTATTATCTGTTAAATGAAGGAGTTGGACACTTGCTTCTCATGAAACTTCTAACTCTAAATCTTTGAATGAGAAAGGAGGGGTTTATAATGATTTTATCTGTATCTGTACCCACTACCCCAATGCTGCCTCTATTCTCAATTCATACATTTCAAAAATACCCAAACTACAATATTTCAAATATTAAAGAAGTAATTCTACAAATAATTGAATACATCACTTTTAATGTCATAAATGTTTGATACATTTTCTTTTTACCCTCAAATTTGATTTGAGAACCTGGAACTGAGACAAAATGCATTTGATTGCATCATTAACACCAACCTTACAAACAATTGTAAAATCTGAAGACTGGTCTCTCCAGAAGTGAGCTCATTTCAAAGCAAGGTTAATTAGAAAATTATCCAAGATACGATCCTTGGTTCCTGTTCTCCTTCCTTTAAATGGAGCCCAGACTCCCATCAAGCCCAGCAGTCTGTAAGTGGAGATGTTGATTTGTATTCCACTGTTTTGACAGAGAAGGTGGATTCTTAATAGAATCACAGTTGGGCTCAGCAGGCTGCTGCCTCTTATTTTAACTGCACTGTGTCACCCAAGCCAAAGAATGATGACTATGATCTACTGTTGGATGGATAGAATCTGGTGAAATCTATAGATGACAGATTGTTAGAAACAACGGGAGTTTTAATTATTTGACAACTAGAAACAAAGACCAAAAAAAGAAAAAGGAAAGGAAATAAATGCAAACTCTGCAGCCATAGACAATTGCATAACTGGAAAGTTGATAAAGGTCACCATGTGACCCTCTAGGTGTCATTTCAATGAAATAATTATTTATGGAAATTTTTAATTGCTAATGTTCATCTCAAAGACACTAACTAATGCATCTAAATTTTCTGAAATGTTTTTTTTTTAAACATGTGACCACATAATGAAGTTGTCATTGTTCTGGGTACAGACCCAATCAGTCAGTAATTATTGGATTATATGCTCTGAGAGAATGCACAGAATTGGGTAACCCATCATGAAATCCTCCAACCAAAATTGTTTCTCTTTGTTATGAGAACACTAATAGCTTAATATTATTTTCCCCAGGCACATCAATACTATTATAAAACACATCTAGTTAAGTTGTTACATGTACTGCTTTCCCATGTGAACACTAACCACATTGCTAACTTCTAACCTAACAATTTTTAGTACCTTTTTTAATGTATATGAGCAGCTAGGTGGCATAGTGGATAGAGTTCTGGGCCTGGAGTCAAATGACTCATCTTTGTGAGTTCAAATCTGGCCTTTGACACTTACTAGATGTATGACTCTGAGCAAGTAACTTCATCCTGTTTGCCCCTGTTTCTTCATCTGCAAAATGAGCTGGAGGAGGAAATGGCAAACCACCCCATCTTTGCCAAGAAAATCTAAAATGAGGTCCCTGAGTTGAACATGACTGAACGACAACTACCAATGTATATGCCACATTATACTTTTCCTACCTTTTTATCCCTTGCACACCTAGTATTTTCTCCTCTCCTCTGTTGGCTTCTACTATCTCCTTGATGGTACAGCCTATTTTAATCTAAAAAGCAAGCTGAGTTAACTGTTGAGTCTATTGGAAAAGGAATAAGACATTAGGAAATTTGGCCTTGGGTTCTGACTCGTCCATTCATCCATCATGACACATTTAACAGCTCCCACTCAGCTCTTGTGCCTCTCACTGTCTATCTCTAAAATGAGCATGCTTTTCCTACTTTTGTCCTATCTCACTTCACAGTCCCTTTTTGAGAATGCTAAATGGACTTTCAGATTGTGTACAAGAGTACATCAGTATATGTAGAAGTAATTAAAATAGCACCATATACTGTTAGACCAAGAAGAACTTAGAAATCCCATAGTCCAAAATTTTTGTTTTACAGATTCAGAAACTTAAGGTTCAGAGAGAAGTGTTTTACCCAAGGTCCTATTATGGAATCCAGGTTTGTGGCTGGAATCAAGATATCCTGTCTGTCAGTTCAGTGTTCTATCCATTACATAATTAAAAGAATCATTCAAAATTGTCAAAAAAGTCATTCATCATTCAAAATTGGTATCCTAAAGAGTGGACAAAATCCTCCTATTCCACAATTAATAAGGTCATAGGATACTAGATTTAGAGCTGGAATAGTCCTCCCAAGCCAACAAGTTCAACCTCCTCATTTTAGAGATGAGGAAAGTAAAGCCTGGGCTGGTTAAGGTTCGTGGCCAAGATCACACAAGCACTAAGCAGCAGATTTACAACTGAAGCCCTGCTCCTTTGACTCTACTCCAGCTTCCTTTCTACTGTACCATATTGCCTCCTCAGCCATTTGTATTCATCTTCCTGCCACTATCAGTCTTAATATTTTATTCACTGCTTCCCCTGATAATCTTTATCACTGTTGACACAGTCTCTTCAGATATTCACTCATATCACCATTATTTAATAATAACAATAATAGCTAACATCTGTATGGTGCTTTAGGTTTTTGAAGTACTTTACATACATTATCACATTTGGTCCTTACAAAGGCATTATGAGATGCACCTATAGGCATTACTAGCTCCATTTTAGAGATAAAACAACTGAGATTTAGGAAGGTTAGCTGATTTTCCTCGGATCAGACAGCTAGTAAATGTTAGAATTGAACCTGGAATTCAAGTCTTTCTCATTTCAGCCTGTCACTATTATTAGTGAAGAAATCATCAGGGATCCCATCTACTTTAAGATCACTGGTGTGATGACAGCGGCAGCAAGTACCACAGAGTGGAGAAGAAAAATTCATGGGAGCAATTGTCTCAGCCGCTATGGCTTTTGCACCTCTGGATACAAATAAGGGATTTAAGGGGCAAAGATAACTGCAGCAATGGTATTAAAAGTCATGAGAGCAATGGCAATAGAAATTCCATTTTGGAAAGATGGGGCTGTAGTAATCATGCAATCATAGATTTAGAACTAGAACAGAACATACAAGCCATCAAATTTTACCTCTTTGTTTTACAAATGAGGACACTCTGGCTAAGAGAAGAGAAATCACATGCCCAAGGTCACAGAGAAAGTAAATCACTGAGCTGGTTTCTGAACCCAAATTCTCTGGCTTCAAATCCAGCACTCTTTCTACCATATCATGTCTAAGAACCATTATAAGATGGGGATTTACAAACTTTTAAGGAAATATACAAGGGAAGGCCCATCTTTATAACCTGCTTATAAGCCATGATTGCTAAGAAGGAAAAAACAAACAAGTATGAATAAAACCTAAAATTTGGATGATTTGGCTTTCACACTAAAATACACACCATGAAAATCATACAACCAGCTATTTATTCATTAAATTAAGAAGTAACTGACATGCAAGAGACAACAAATTTTCTTGGGAAAAAACCATCTCTGCCAATAATTAATATCCTCTCCTTCTCCCCCCATGTCCCCATCTCTTTTGGTGCAGGGAAAGTCAAGGGTTAAAATAGTAAGAGAAGTCCCCAAAGTAACGCCAAAGCTTCTTGGATGATGAAGATTGCTAATGGTGAATCAAAATACCAAATCTTACACTAGTTGTTAATAACACAAACGAAGTGCTAAAAACAAACAAACAACATACTTCATGGCTCAATGGAAAGAAAGCTGATCTGAAAGATGTTGGATATAAACTTGGGCAAGTTGCTATCTAAGGATCTCAGTTTCTTCATCTGTGAAAATGGAAGGATTAGTCCACATGACCCCTAAGGTAGTTCCCTTCTGGCTTTATGTTTTTGCTGCTATGAGTTAAGAAATTTTGAGGTATGTCTCCACAGTTAGTTTGTACAGCAAGTATTACATACTCAGGACATTGCAATTTGAGAACAGAAGTAAAGAGGTAGAAAGTAATGACAAATTTACAACTGAAGACAAACTGAATTATATCTGATGAGTTCTTTTGGAAAAAAATAAAATCTCTTCATTCATAATTTCCCCCCCTAAGGTTCTGGCAAGAGGAATTGACATTTGGGATGCTAGAATATGGGAGACACCATTAAATGGAAGTCTGGTAAGAGTATGTAGGCTTTATAAAAGTCTTAATTGAAAAATAATAAAGACCATGATGTAAATAATGCCAATTTTTAAACTAACAAATGGATAATCAGAGGATTTCATTTACAGAGAGAATTAATTCATTGTTAAGTGAATTCACGTATTATGAATCATACACAATTGGTCTTAGGCTCCAAATAATAGAATGACACAATTTTTCTAAAAAACATTCACAAAAGTAAAAAAAAATTCCCCTCTAATCCCTGTGCATATTCCATTACACTAAGCCGGCTCTAGTTTCAACTTATTTATTGAGATAAAAATCAAAATGAAAAAGTGAGAAATGAAGATTGGCAAAGAAGCATAAAATGACAAATCATGGCAGCTAATAGGAAAATCCACAGACCAGTGTTGATAATGATGGAATCTTAATGAAAAGTTGCAGTGTTTCACCCTAGAGTCTGAAAGGAGTAAGGAACAAAATAGTATCAAATCATATCAGGTCTGACCATTATCAGCCTTTAATAATCACTGAAAAAGCTTTCTTTTGTAGATTTGAGATTTCATGTATATACTTAGTATTCTTTAAATTGTTTAATAGCAGGACTATATTTACATTTAAAAATTCAATGTCTTAAAATGTGTTTTTTTCTATATTCAGTTCCAACAGAACTTAGTATTTTGATTGTTTTTGTAGATATACATAGAAATGTGCCTATATTTTTATACATGCAAAGGTCTCTGGATATGCATTATGTGAATAGATACATATGTGTGCATCTCTGTGTGTGAGAGGAGCAGAGACAGAGAGGGAGAAAGGATAGAATCCTGTCTATTTTTTCATTCCATAAATTTAAAAACAATGAGAGAGAGAGGGGGGTGCAGGAGAAAGGACAGGAACTTCTCTCTTGAGTCAAGTGATGAAGTTTCAGGTCTTATCTGTGACACTTCCTAGCTGTCTAACCTGGGTTAACTTCCTTAATCTTAAGCTTGCTTATGTGTAAAAATGAGGAAGTTAGAAGAGATAAACTCTGAGGTCTCTCACCTCTACATCTATAATTCTGTGACTCCAAGAACACTGCTCTCCCCTCACACCACATTATCTCACTTTTCAAAATTAAATGAATAATAATCTTTCTGGTAATAAACCTCCCATTTATACTAGAATATATATATTTTTATATATAGATATAGAATATACTCACATATACATATATAAATACTATATATTGTATATTGTATACTATTATAAATTATATTAGAATATATGCATTTGTGCATACACACACATATATATGTATATATATATATATATATACATACATATATACATACATACATATGATTTGAAGCCAGAACTGTTTCAGATCATAACAGTAGTTCAGGCTTAGAATTATAATAAAAAAAGAGGCCATCTGCCCCTTAACAAGAAAGTTTATGTAACAAATCACAGAATGGGTTCTCAGCAAGATAACACTGACTTAGGTAGACACATTCTCATCCCCTTTTATCTGTATAGAATCATATTATCTTCAACTCAAATAGCAATGGATCACCCTTCAAGGCTGAGGGATGTTGAATCTTAATGAGCTGATGTTTTTACACCCAGAAATCCAAGCAGACTGCTCCCATCACTCAAGCCCTAATTCCTTCAATCAGTCATGTCTTAACAAGAGTTTCCATCAACTTTAAGGGGGGGGGGGATGCCTAGCACATATGGCAAGTGATCCTAATGAATTCTATATATTATATCATATTTAGGAAATATCCAAATCATAGAATCACAGAAATTCCAGATTTGGATGGAACCTCAGAGTTTGCCCCATATCTGAATCTACCCTACATTTTATCCAACAAATAATTATCCATATTTTGCTTACAGACTTCCTTACATTGAGGCTGGAGCTCATTATTTGAGATAGCCCATTTCTCTTTTGAATTGCCCTGATTATTAGGGCATTTCCCCCTGATTCATCAAACCTAAATTTGCCTCTTTTTCTTTTTTTTTAATTAATTAATTAATTTTTAATTTTCAGCACTCGCTTTTATAAGATTTTGAGTTCTAAAATTTTTCTTCTCCATGCCCTCCCCCTCTCCCCAATATTGCATGCAATTTGACATAGGCTATACATGTGCAATTATATCAAACACATTTTCACATTAGTCATGTTGTGAAAGAAGAATCAGAACAAAAGGGGAAAATAAAGAGAAAGAAAAAAAAGAGCAAATAGCATGCTCTGATCAGCATTCAGACAATATAGTTATTTCTCTGGATGTGAATAGCATTTTCCATCTTGAGTCTTTTGGAATTGTCTTAGGTCCTTGCATTGCTCAGAAGAGCTAAGCCTATCAAAGCTGGCCATTGCAAAATGTGCCTCTGTTCCTAATTCTGAATTCCTGAGGCCAAGCAAATAATAGTACATGATAGTACCACAAATGTAAGACAAAAAAATTAGGGGCTAGACATCTGCTGTCACTGCATCTGACATTTTAGAATATGTTTTCATTTTCTCACTTTGTTCATAACCTTACTTTGTTAATAACCTATCTAAAAGCTATGTGGCAAAAATGAGCATAATGCTTCATTTGGGATCTGACTATGGCAAGATAAATTTGGTCAATGACCATCAACATCCTGGATATTATGACTTCCTTAATATAGCTTAAGTTTGTGCTGTAGAAGTAGCTCCAGTCCAGAAGTTGTCAAATTCCTTTGGTTCTGTAGACACCAACCCCACCAAAGGAATATGAATAGTGTTAGGCTGCAGGGTAGAACAAATACTAAGTGGAATAAATATCAAGTGGGCTCTTAATAGCTTGTATGTGCAATGTTTCACCAGTTATCTGTATCTTTGTCTTTGAGGTCAAGGACCAAGGTTTTTGCCTTTAAAAATTATATTCACACTTAACAAAGTGTGAACACTTAGCTAAGATTTGATAAATGCTCATTGATTGACATATTGAGCTTGATTTGAGGCCCTTTGCATGTGATCCCTTATATATAGAACCTATTAAGGCACTATATCTTCTTTCTCCTCAAGGGTGCTTGTCTTTAAATTCTATACGTTCTCATTTATGCGTAGAATGCTTCTGATACTGATTATTACATCTCTGGATTTAGAGACTTATACCAATAGGAGACTGGGGATATAATCATTTTAAATGAAACAGTCTCCGTACTTAAGGAGTTTGTAATCTAATGGGATAATAGTTTGTAAATATGTATCATACAAAATGAAATATGATATGAGTAATGAACTAACCAATCATGAGCATTTATTTAGTCCCTACTATATTCCATGTACTGAACTAGGCATTGAAAATAATACATACAAACTGGAGGAGACAGCATTTACTTAGGAATATTCAAAATAGATACTAGGTTATTTTGGAAGAAAAACACTGGTTGCTGTTAGGATTAGGAAAGATGCCAGGTAGAAGGAATTGTTTGAACTGAGTTTTGAAGGAAACTATTGTGCATTAAAAAAATTACTTTTCATCAACAAGTAATGGGAGACTATGAATAATTAAATGGCGTAATGCATAGAGTATCAGGACTGGAGTCAGGAAGACTCATCTGTGTGAGTTCCAATCTGACCGTAGACTTAACTAGTTGTGTGACACTGGTCAAGTAACTTTAATGGTAATGGGAATTTGAGGACCTTCCCTGCTTTGAAAATATACTCTGCCTCCAATAGGCTGAATGTAATTGCAACGAGCCTGTGGTGGGAGGAGTTTGCTAAAGGGTAGAACAGAGACCACAGGAAGCTGGCAGTCAAAGCCAGCTAGATAGTTGGAAGGAGAGGATGCTTCAAGGAAGACAGATAGGCTTACCAGTAAATATTGGTCCAGTGTTGGTTTGTGGAAATGCTAAAGAATGCTGTGGCTCTCTGTGCTGTTAAGGCTTATTAACTTCTTTGCTACTATGATGGAATCAGCTTATTGGGTTAGGGATGCAGTTTTATGTGTCTGAATAAATGTTTTACTTCTGTCTTCTATATGGAGAGTCTGTTATATTTTGCAATTGAGCACTATACAGGTATATTTATAGTGACTGTTGACACTGTGAATATTGCACTGGTGCTATGATAATTTAACCCTGTTTGCCTCAGTTTCCTCATCTACAAAATGAGCTGGAGAAGGAAATGGTAAACCACTGCTCTATCTCTACCAAAAAAACTCTAAATAAGGTCACAAAGAGATGAGCATGACTGAAAAATTTCTAAACAATAACACACTGAAAATATGAAACTACCAATGAGGGAAGAACTTGGGGCCAGATATACAGAATGGGGAATCATCTACATAGAAGTTACCATTTAAACTAGGAAAATGTAATTGTATTCTGGGAAAATGGTGAATTAGATCAGAAATTTCCAGGCTCTACTAATTTTCTCTACAAACAGACAGATCACCACAAAATGAATGTAGAATAAACCTAAAGGGATAAAATAGTTGTCCTTCTTTGACAACTTGAGAGGATTTCAGGAGAGACAAGACCTTCAGGGCATGAGGTTTGGCCTGAGTAAAGACTGGATGCCTCCAAGTCAATTCTGATGAATCAACAACCACCAGGCCCTTGAGGCATCTCCATCCAGAAGCAGACAAAGCCTCATGAA
Organism: Gymnobelideus leadbeateri; assembly: GCA_011680675.1. Classification (NCBI taxonomy): domain Eukaryota; kingdom Metazoa; phylum Chordata; class Mammalia; order Diprotodontia; family Petauridae; genus Gymnobelideus; species Gymnobelideus leadbeateri. The sequence goes on from WOXC01001026.1 coordinate 245,579, forward strand.
ATTTCACCCCGAAAACTTTCACCTCGCAACCTCAGGAACTTTCACCTGAACAAAATGCTTGGGTTGATCCCCAAGCTTGCTGGTGCAAGATTGAAGGAAGCTTGAGAGGAAAAAAAAAGGGTGGGTGAAAAAGGAAATTTGCATGATAACTTTATTTTTAAGAGGAATAACAAGTCATGCATAATATATTTACATCTTTATGTGCAACCATCTTTTCATTATTCTATTGTGCTAGAGAAATATTAGTTTTATTTCACAAATTAATATATACATATGTATATTTATATACATACATATATACGTATGTATATTTATATACATATACATATATATGTGTGTGTATATATATATATATATGTATATATATATATATATATATATATATTAATTGACAGATTCCCTAGAGATCTAGAGGAATCAGGATGAGGAAATAAATGTGCAAATTGAACAAACAAAAAAAAAAACCCTAACAAACAAAAAACCCAAACCAAACCCTAGGAAACTGAATTGCTAAAGGGGACAGAGAAGAGGGAGAAGAGGAGGAAAGACAAAGACTCATGCGGCATCCACATTCAGGAGCAGAGGGAACAATGGGTGACCTGAGGAATCATCTGGTTGGTAAGGGGAGAAATCACCCTGTATCTTGGAAGCCCCCTAAGAATTTGTATTCTGATTGACAGTAAAGGAAGATTAGAATTGGAATCTTCTCTCATACTAAGTGTATAATGCTGTGCACATCACATAATCTTTCTCAACCTTACTTTCCACGTACATAAAATAGAAAACAAATCTACTTCACATCATTCTGAGGATTAAATATAATATTTGAAGTTTTTCTATGATTTATTTATCTATCTGAATACTTATTATCATCAAATGAAGGCAAGATGGATCAAGATTGAGATATATCAATTAAGAAATTATAGTTGGCTCTGGAGAGGGCAGCTTCATAAGAATATACAGTTGGAAGCCAAATTACAGGAGTATAATTTAAGAGTATAATTACATTGAGGAACTGGAGGCAGCAAGTACAGACAACTATTTACAAAAATTTAGCACTAAAGAAATTAAGTTAAATTCCTTGACATAGATTGACATAATTTTTTTAAATATAAAAGTGTGCCTACAAATACATTTTAAAGAGGGATGTTAACATTATTAAATTCTGTGATATCTTCTATAGTCTTTAAGAATATTTCTATGGGGGGGGGCAAGATGGTGGAGTAGAAACAGCTCATCCAAGACAATCTGCCCCCAGATTCCCCCCAAACTATGTAAAAGGGGACTCTGAACAACTTCTGGAGCCCCAGCACGCACAGAACAACACAGAGAAGCTAACCTCCTGCTGAGGACAGCCCAGCAGCCCTGCAAGAAGGACCAGCCCAGCACTCTGGGAGGCGGCAGCGAGCAGTGAAGAGCGCAGGGAGCCAAGCTGAGCAGAGGCCAGTTCCCTGTGAGCCGAGGTTTTAGCCCCAGGGTGGCAGGGCCAGCAGCCGGCTGGAGAGACCCCAGAACACCAGCAGCTGTGGCGACTCCAGAATTATCAATATAGACATGCCTAGGACAAAGTGAGAGGTAAGTGACCTATGGACTTTGGGACCAGCATTTGGGGAATGTGTCGGCTTCCTCCCCTGGGGGCTAGAAGCCACTGAGGAGACACGCCATTTTGTAGTTTTCAGAGGCAGCTCCAGCTCCTGGCCTGCGAACTGTAGGGAGATCCAGCGATCAGTCTTGGGGGTAATCACTCTTGCTTTAACCTCCCTGCATCTGGATTGTGATCTGGGGTGGAAGTCTTGGGTGGGTTTACAGCTTGCCAGAAATGGACGTTGCTCTCCCACATGTTCGGGACGAAAATTCCCCTATCTGTCAGCAAAGACATACTGTGGCAACAAGCCCAAAAGTCAAGTTATTAAGTGGCAACATGACAAGGCAAAGGAAACAGAAAAATGCAACCCTAGACTCCTATTTTGGGGGCATAGAGCAGGAAAAGGACTGTGAGGTCAGAAATCCTGCTCCAAAAGCCCCAGGGGAAAACATGAGCGGGTTGCAGGCCATAGAGGACCTTAAGAAGGACGTTAAAAATTAAATAAGAGAAGTGGAGGAAACATTGGAAAGAGAAATGAAAAGGATGCAGGAAAAGTATGAAATGAGGGTCAACAGCCTGACTGAGGAAAACAACACCTTAAAAAATAGACTAACTCAAATGGCAAAGGAGGCCCAAAAGGGCAATGAGGAGAAGAATGCCTTAAAAAGTCAAATTTGCCAGATGGAAAAAGAATCTCAAAAGTTCACTGAGGAGATTCATTCCTTCAGAGTTAGACTGGAGCAAATGGAAGCTAATGACTTTATGAGAAATCAAGATGCTGTTAAGAAGATCCAAACAAATGAAAGATTAGAAGGCAATGTGAAATATCTCATGGGAAAAACCACTGACCTGGAAATAGATCCAGGAGAGACAATTTAAAAATTATTGGACTACCTGAAAGCCATGATCAAAGAAAGAACCTAGAAATCACCCTTCAAGAAATTCTCAAGGAAAACTGCCCTGATGTTTTAGATCCAGAGGGCAAAATAGAGGTTGAAAGAATCCACAGATCACCTCCTGAAAAAGATCCCAAAAAGAAAACTCCCAGGAATATTATAGCCAGGTTCCAGAATCCCCAGATCAAAGAGAAAATACTCCAAGCAGCCAGGAAGAAACAATTTCAATATTGTGGAAACACAATCAGAATAGCCCAGGGCCTGGCAGCTTCTACACTGAGGGATCGAAGGGCATGGAATATGATATTCCAGAGGGCAAAAGAGCTGGGAATGAAGCCAAGGGTCACCTACCCAGGAAAACTGAGTACTTTGTTTCAGGGAAAAATATGGTCATTCTGTGGAATAGAGAACTTTCAAGCATTCTTGAGGAAAAAACCAGAATTGAATAGAAAATTTGACAGCGAGACACAAGAAGCAAGAGATGCCTGAAAAGGTAATCAGGGAAAAGAAATCAAAAGGAACTTATCAAAGTTGAACTATTTACATTCCTATATGGAAAAACAATAATTGTGACTGATGAAATCTTTCTCACTATGAAATTAATGGAAGAAGGGTGTGTGGTTATATGAATACATATGTGAATGTGTGTGTATACGGTTACAGTTATATATGGATAGAGGGCATAGGTTGAATTTGTTGGGAAGGGAGGGTACTCAAGGGATCAAATTATGAGGTGAGAGAGGAAAGTTGCAAGAGGAGATGGGGAGAGACAGGGTAGCGTAAACTATATCATGTACAAGAAGCAAGGGGAAGTGGTTGCAAGGAAGGGGGAGAATAGGAAGGCAAAAAGGCAAAACCACATTCTCATTGAATTTGGTTCAGGGAGAGAATGACCTACATACTAAATGGGATATCTCAACCTACAGCAGAATAGGGGGAAGGAGGATGAGAGGAGGGATGATGCATGGGAGAGCATCCTTGGGGGGAGAGGAGGTTGGAAGTACCCACTATAGAAGGGGGACAGGATCATGTAGGGAATGGACCAGGTGGGGGGGTGGGATGAGTGGGAGGGAATTATAAGAAGCCTTGTACAATTTATCTACTATGACAATGTTTTGCATAGCTAGACATGTACAACATATACTGAATTACTTATCTTCCCAGAAGGAATGGGTGACAAGGGAGGAAGGGAATGGATCTGAAATTCGAGGTCTTAAGATTAAATGTTTCAAATATATATAAATACTATTATTAATACTCTTTTGCTTGTAATTGGGAGATAAGATGTGCAGGCATTGGGACACAAAGAGTCACCTTCCTCTAATGGAAAAGTCGAAGGGGGTATCGGAGAAGTTATGGGAGAGAGCAGATTGGTGGAAGCGATATCTTGTGGGACTGCTATTCTGGGAGGGTGGGTAGGGGAAAAACAGTGGGGGGGGGGAAATGATTGTAACTCAAAATCTGGCAGAAATGAATGATTTAAAACAGAAGTTAATAAAGCATTTGTTTTAAAAAAAGAATATTTCTACCTCATTTATTTTTTCTCTAATATTTGCAATTGTATTTCTCTGTAGTTTTTTTCCAAGTCTTGAAGATTTTTTTTAAATGTATATTGTATTTTCTAAAGAGTATATTAGTCCAAGTACATATCTGAAGTACAGGAACATACATTAATGGACTTTTCTTATTAACTTTCTATAGTTATTGAAAATAAGGCTCACAAAGCCTTAATGACATTCTGTGAATATCAGGCTTAGTACAGCTCTCAGTTCCTACTCCAGTCATTGTATTGCATTAATAGCTTTGACATTTTTATTTTTCTGAACATAGACAGATTTTAATAGAAGTTAGAACATTAGCAGTGTGAAGATTATGTACTTTAACTATTATAAACTACAAAAGGCAGATACCATAATCCTAGAAAAAATCTGTAAATTATAATAAAGATAATTTTCTATTGTGATTTCCCATTAGAAGTAATATCATTTGGCAAAGGCAAAATCATTTTGGCATTCTTTAGCCTAAAGGTTTTTCTTTTTCCTTCATGGAAAATAAACATGAATAGATAGATGTTATACCTTTTGTCTCAAACTTCTTTTATTTCACATTTTTTTGGCTTTAATAAGTTCAGTGATAGTTGAATTTTTGTTAATGCTGAATAAATCAGCCATCATAATCCATGACACAGAGAGTTCCTTTTGCAATATATTAAAGCACCTTAATTAAATTAAGTGAAATTCAGTATTTTCATTTAAACTAAATTTCTCAACATAAAGTAATATTACTGGGCTTTGGAGTACAGGGTCAGGTGACAGGACCAGTGACATTAATAAAGAGGAAAGAACAATGAGGAGGCAGCTGATCAAGAAGTCAGGGAAAGGCACTGGGAACGGACCTGTGATTTCATTAGAATTCCTATGTGAAGAAACTCCTTCTGAGAATGCAAGCAAGCAGCTTTCCTGAAACTCGTGTTTGGGAACATTTCCTCTCTGTCTCCGTCTCCCTGTCTCTCTGTCTCTCTCTGTCTCTGTCTGTCTCTGTCTCTGTCTCTCTGTCTCTGTCTCTCTGTCTCTCTGTCTCTCTCTGTCTCTCTGTCTCTCTCTCTCTCTCTCTGTCTCTCTCTCTGTCTCTCTCTCTGTCTCTCTCTCTCTGTCTCTCTCTCTCTGTCTCTCTCTCTCTCTCTCTCTCTCTCTCTGTCTCTCTCTCTGTCTCTCTCTCTCTCTGTCTCTGTCTCTCTCTCTCATCAGGACTGGTCTTTTGATTACTAAAGCTGAATCTATGACTTTTTCCCCAAAACCAATTTCTTTCTGGAACTCAACATATCTCTTGATCATGCCATTCATTAGTCTTTCATTTCCCCAAACTTGATAACTTAAGAGAGGCACTAATTCTTTCCTTTTCCTCCCCCTTTCCTCCTGCATTGTCAGTCAACACAGAATCTCAGAATTTCAAGTTCAGAAGGAAACAAAAGGGACAACCAGTGTTGGTAAAGGAATCCACCATACAACACTTCCACCAATTGGCCATCTGACTTCCTGGATTAAAAAAAAGCAACTACCTTAATTGAAGGAAACCCTCTACCTTTGGAAGCACCATTTAACACTTTTGGGCAGCTCTAATTTTTAGGAAGGTTTTTTTTTTCTTTCTTATTTCAAGCCTAAACTTACTTCCCAACAACTTTTAGTCATTGCTTCTCATTTTGTTCTCTGGAGTCAAACAGGAAAAGTTTTAGACATGACAGTCCTTCAAACATTTAAAGATAGTGATCATTTGTCCTCTTTTCCCCTACCTTCTCTTCTCCAAGTTAAACATGTTTAACTCCTTCTATAATTCTTCACCTGGCACTCACCTGCTCCCCCATTTCCTTCATTCCCACACACTTCTCAGTTCTTTGTGAGCTGTTTTCTGACTTGACCACTTACTAAAAGCTCTCATAAAGCCTATCAATGATCTTTTTGTTGTCAAATCCAGAGCAATTCTCTTTCTTGACTTTTTCATTTGTTGTACTCATCTGTTCACTATCTACCTCACTTTAAATATCACTTTTACAGATAACTTCAGTAGCTACAGATACATCCTAACTCTTTTGCTACAATACATATATATATATATATATATATATATATATATATATATATATATATATATATATATATATATATATATATAACTGCTGTCTGGACATCTATATTTTGATGTCCTTTACTTATCACAAATAAAACATACCATGCTCTTCACTAATCCAACCTTTCTACTCTATATGCTATGCAACCTAGCTTCCAAACTTTCCTATTTCCATTGGAGGGTTCACTATGCAGTCACATAAGTTAAAAACAGCCTTATCCATCTCTCTCCCACTACTCATGAATGGTTACCAAGTCTTATCTATTCACCTTCCTTCTCCAGCATCCATCCACTTCTTCCCATGGAATAGTCATCATTCTAGTTCTAGCCCTCATTATTTCTCACCTATATAATTGCAGTAGACTTCTAACATATTCCTATTCTTCAAGCTTTTGAAACTTCATCAATCCATCTTCCATGCAGCTGCTATACAATCTTTCTAAGGTGCAAATCTGATGACTTGTTCATAAAAGTTTGAAGTGCTTTCCCATTGTCCTTCAGTAACTTGCCCTTATGTCTCCCTTTTTTAGTATTTGGAATCCAGGTTGTAAAGCATATAGAGTGCTAGGTTTGTAGTAGAAAAACCTGATATAAAATCTTGCTTCATATACTTACTAGTTATAGTCTTAGGCAAGTCATTTAACCTATCTATGCCTCAGTCTGCTTTTCTATAAAATGAGATGGTTGGACTGGCTGACCTTTAAGCTTCATCCCAGAACTTAATCTATGATCCTATGATTTCAAGTCATCAACAAATATTTATTAAGTTCCTGCTTTATACCAGACACTATACTAAGCACTGGGGATAAGACACAAAAAAAGAGGGCAAAAGACCTGAATAGAAGTTACCATTTAAGCTAGGAAAGTTCAATTATATTCTCAGAACATGGAAGAGTAAATCAGAAATTTCTAGACTCTCCAAATTTCCCCCACAAAGAGACAGAATATGTACCCCTATGCTCAACTTATATTTCATCCTGAAAGTAACAAGGAACAAATCAGTTTGATTAAAGAGAGGGGTCATACAATTGGAACTGTGCTTTTGGAAAATCCACTTGTCACTGAGTTGTAGATGGTCTAAATCGGAGAGACATAGGACCCAGAGGATATTTAGCAGCTATTCTAATAATTCTGGAATAAGGTAATAAGGACTTGTGCTAGGATGGTTCCAGTGTCAAAGTAGTCTCAAGGGGCCATACAAAAGAGATATTATAAAGTTCTATCCTTTTGTGATATCCCTCTTCTTCACAAACTCTGCATTCCAGGATTATTGAACTACTAATTCTTCCCTAATTCTGATAAACCACCTTCTATTAGAGGCATTTGCAAAAGCTGTCCCCTATTCCTGGAATATACTATCTCTTCTAAAATCTCTCTCAGAATCTTCATCTTCCATCATGTGGCACAAAAGAGGTTTCCAGACCTCCTTTGTGAAGATTTCTCTAGTAATACCCAACTTGTTAGTAATCTCCTCAATGACACAGTGAATAGAACACTGTGTTTAGAGTCAGGAAGACCTGAGTTCAAATTCAGCCTCAGACACTTACTAGTTGTGTGACCATGGGCAATTAATTTATCTCTGTCTGCCATAGTTTTCTTAACTGTAAAATGTGGATAACATAATAGCACCTACCTTACAAGGTCGTCATGATGATAAAATGAGATGATTTTTGAAAAGCACAAAGTACTTTAGAGATAGTACTATAGAAGTACTATAGAGATGATATTATTATTATTATTATTATTATTATTTTGGGTTTGGGTTTTTTTTTTTTTTTTGCTTTTTGGAGGGGGGAAGGCAGGGTAATTGGGGTTAACTGACTTGCCCAAGGTAACACGTCTAGCTAAGTGCTACATGTCTGAGACCAGATTCATACTTAAGTCCTCTTGACTCCAGGGTTGGTACTCTATTGACCGTGCCACCTAGTCCCCCTGATATTATTATTATTGTTAATTATTACACTTGATTGTCAAATTATATAATTTCAGGAGAAGATAACTTCTTAAGGATGAGGACTACTTCACTTCTTTTCTTTGTGGCCCAAATGCCTAGCATAGTGCTTGGTACATAGAATATACTTAGTAGATATTTACTGACTCCAATTGAATTGAATTTGTAAATGAGAGGGGTTGGATTAGAGCATCTCAAAGGTTTTGTCTAGTTAGTTATGATTCAATGTCAGGACTATCATCACCTCAAACTATTATGATTGAAATCTGAAAGCTTCTTGAAATATCACCGTCTGTTCATTCTCCCATCATTTCATATAACACATATCAGATTCCTTCCCATCAAAGGTATTTGAAATCCCTATATCATTCATTAAATCTACTTACTAACACTTTAAAAATATAATTTCTGAAGGGAAGTCCCTGAAGGCATGTGAATTTTTTTTAAACTTGGAATTTTAATACATAGTCCCATACCATCCCTCCCTTTTAAAATCAATTAAAATAAACTATATACCAGCTTTTAAATAGGCACACATAAACAAGAGACCTTCTAAAATAAAAAGAGTGCTGGGATCAGTCTCAGGGAGATTTATATTACATTTACATATTAGCTGTTTGATTTGGGGCAAATCACTTAATCTTTATGTGCCTAAAACAATTCTCTGTAACTTACTAAGTTACTTACTGGAGGAAGTAGTTTCTACATCAGGAATTGCCCAAACTGAGTAAATCTCCCATAAGTAATCATTTCACATTGGAGTCAGAGCCTTTGTTTTGAATATTAAATGTCTCATGCATACTTTGAGAGCATCAAACTGTAGTTTAAAAAAAAAAGTTAACAAACTGATGTGTTACTATCTATGCCCATTTAAAAGTAAGAAAAACATTTGCTGTCACTCTGAAAATTAATTGTTTTTTACAAGTTACTTTAAAATTTCCTCTCATGACCTGTGTCTTTAAAAAGCAGAAAATGCTCTGTTCTGGGGAATCAGCTTGACACAGTTCCCCATAGACATCTGTGTGTGCCATCTCCTTTGTCCTCTCAATAGCTAAACTATCAGACCATTAGCTCTGTGAGCAGGCGAATAAGATAAATTTGTGGCTGGAGGATATCTTTCTAATTTACTTGTGATTTCCTGATAGCCTTGCCTTTCTGGTCTCTGGCATCCCTAATCTAAATTGACAGATCAATCAGGTTACTGAAACCTGCACTTCTGTGGGGTCTGACTAGAAGTGAGGCTGAGCCCTGGCATTGCCTCCATGGCCGTTCAGCCTAAGGTCACCCCCACTGAGAGTCCAGAGAACAGATTGATCAGTTCTTGCATTCCAGGTGAAGAACAGTGGTTGCATATGAAACCATTAGGAGGCAAAGTCAAGCTGGTACACTCCAGAAAATGAATGTCTGCTTCGGTGTCAGATTGAAAAGCATTAAATGGGACAACAGAAAGAAAAAAAGGTCTGGTGCTATCATACTAGGGCTATAACAATTCTTAAGTTAAAAGGTTTACATTGTTTTCCAAACTTTACAACCAAACTAAGAACTTAAATGTGTTGTAAAGTCATTTGCATTTCAGACTTTTCCCAAAATATGATTTAGCCTACTTGCTTTTTAAAAGAAAATCATTGAATGCCACTCTAATATGGTAACTCTTGACTATTAGGTATATATGTAACATGGATGCCTTTGGCAGTCTGGGGAAGCCTTTCAATGCCTTCTCAAAATCATGTTTTTAAATGTATAAAACAATATACATAGAATTACCAAGGAAATCAATTACATTGAAATAGTTATAAAAACATTAAAAACAAAAACAAAACAAATTGATCATGGATCCCAGTTAAAGAACTACTGATCTAATAGTAATCTAATACATCTAATCATAATCTACTAGTAACCTAATAGATCTAATCTAAAGAACTACTAATCTAATTTATTTATGTGAAACACACCCATATATGTATGCATACTTTAATGAGCAAGTATATGCCCAGCTATATGACCATGGCATACCAAGAAATCTTAAACCCTTCTCACAGTATCAAAACTAAGTGTGAGGGGTCCTATGGAAGAGCAATGGAGTTTGCCTGGTCCTGGGTTCAACCTTCTGAACCTTAGGATCTCTGATACTTAGCAGTGGGCCCAAAGTAATTGTCATGGTTCCCTGATGTTTTCTACTAGAGAACTCATGGTATTGTATGGTGGTTTTGATTGCTGTGCCTGGAATTAGGGTGATAACTAAAATCTACATCAATTTATCTTTGTGACCCTGGTAAAGTCACTTAACTACTGCAAATAAAATAAGAGGACCGGACTTGATCTCTCAGACTCCTTGAAGCTCTAAATATATGTGATCTTATGGCAGTTAGGTGGTAGAATGTATAGAGTACCAGACCAGGATTCCTGAAGACTCATCTTTATGAGTTCAAATCTGACCTCAGACACTTATGGACTCTGTGACCCAGGGCTTAAACCTGTTTGCCTCAATTTCCTCATCTATAAAACGGGCTGCAGAAAGAACTGACAAATCTCTCCAGTATCTCTGCCAAGCATCATCCCCCCCCAAAAAAAAGGGGGGGATAACGTGTCAGATATGATTGAAAGACAAAACAACAACAATATATAGAGAGAGGTTACTGGAATCAACCAACCAAAAGCATTTTATGTACTAATCACTTTCTCTGTGCCAGGGACAGTGCTAAATTCTATGGATCAAAAAACCCAAAAAGCAAATATAGTCCCTGCCTTCAAGGACCTTATTATTTGGCTGGGTAGGTGGTGGGGAGGAGTTAAGGGTACAAGCAAAATATATCCAGAGAAGATTTAAGTGTAATCTAAGGAGGAAATGCACTAACAGCTGAGGAAAAACTGCTGGGGGTGAGGCAAGATGGGTGGAGCTTAAGCAAAAGCTAGTTAGTATTTTAATAGTAAAAGAGCCAACTTAAGAGGGATTGGAAAAAAAAATCATAGTTATTCATTATGGCCCAATAATTTTATGGTTATTTATTCCTCAGTTTATAAGTATATTCACCCTTTTAGTTCCTGGTTCTTTGCTGCCACAAAAGAACTGCTATAACTTTTTTTTTTTAACTAAGGGTTCCTTTTCTTCTTTCTTTTATCTCTTTGTGATACAGACCTAGTAATAATATAACTAGGTCAAAAGCATATGTGAAGTTTAGAAATTTTGGAAGAATACTTCTAAAAAAATAGCAGAGCATTTTGTTACAATAATATCAACATTGTGAAGATTTAAAAAAAATGAAAGCCTTAAAATCAGTAGAATGATCAAGATCTAGAGTCATAAAGCAATGGGATGAATATCTGTGATTAAAATCAGCTCACAAAAATCTACATGGGGATTTTAGAGCTTTTGGATCTAGAAAGTTCCAATAAATTCACCTAGGCCAACAATATCTTTTTAGAGTTGGGACCTTTGAGGTCTAGAGAGATGAAGTATTTTGACCCAAGTCATGTGGGTGAGTCAGATTCTGAACCTCAAGTCCTTCACTCCAAATTCAATTCTGTTTCCACTATATTTCAGAGCTGCTAGAGAGTTTTCATAATCTTCAATTAATGAAAATAGACAAAATTCCCTTTAATGCCATATTTGTAATGCCTTTTTAAATAATGAATTGAAAACATAAGTAATGCTTGAAAAGACAAAGTACTTCTAAGGAAAAAAATACTTCCTCCAATTAAATTATTTAAGAACTAAAATGTAGTAGTAATTCTCACATTTTCAGGATTCTACTGAATCTCAGGAAAATTAATTCTTCAAATAGAATATTACTTCTTTTGTTTTATCTATGACAGAGACAGAAAAATGTGTTTATGAAACATTCCCTTTTGACTAATAATGTTTTCTTGCCTATGTATTTAAGAGTTCTTAATTATGTATATGTATAAGCATGTATGTATGCATGTATATGTAATAAATTTTCTTTAAACTAATGTTTTCTTGCTAATATATGTGTCTATACATTCATGCATATGTGTGTACATATGCATTTGTACACTCATGTATTTGTATATGTGTATATGTATGAGCATGTGTATACATAGAGCTATAAAATTAAGTATATGTGAGGAGAGAGAAAGAGATATTCCTATATATCTATATGGTTTTAGCATTTCAAAGCTAGACCAGGATTGACACATATCACAACCATATTTATAAACTGTATACCTTGAGTCTGGGAAAGTGAATTCTTATTAGGATCAGCCAAGTCAAAGCAGACAGACTGTCAGCTGACCAACTCCTAAGGGAAGAAGCCTTCACCAACAAGTGAGTGTTCTAGATGATTATCAAAGCCACTGTCCAGAAAATGTGAACTTGTGGCTTCTTGTGTCTGGCGGGACCCTAAAATCCATACATATTTGAAATGAGAAAATCATTAGATTGATATTTTTCATCATTTTTTTCTTCCTCTGATTGCTCTCTATAAATGAATGTGAATCCCTAACGACTCAGGGTCATGTATACGCCCAATAAACAGCAAGCAAAGCTGATGCATTTGGCTTTGCATTATGAAAAAGTATTAACCATGCCATATTAAAATATTATCATGAAATATTAATTGTCTGATAGTTATAGTTCCTGCACTATATACATCATTCCTGATGGTCTGTGGGGGTGAGGGGTAGGAGGAATTGTTTCTCAAGCTACAAAGGGCAAAAACAATGTTCTCCAAATAACTATTAATGCTAAATAAGTAATCAGTGACATTAAAAAAGTAAGTTCTGAAAGTTATGATATGGAGGAAAAAATAGTTCTGGTTTAGGGCATAAAAAACATTGTTTTAAATATTACACTTATCAGTTCTGGGGGGTAAATATTTCTCTATTTACAGACATATGCATAAAATTAGATATTAAGGAAATAACATCTTAATACCCAAATAAACAAGAAAAAATCAGAAAGAAGTGATCAGCATTAGCAATGAATATAATAATATAATAAGCTAATACATAGGTATTAAATAAAACATTTCAAATATGTTATAACAATACATGTGTAGACACACATATATCTTTAATTAAACATGATAATAAGTTTGAATTTGACAGTAAGACAAGTGTAATGGAAATGCAAATTTAAAGATCTTTCCTGCCCCTAGGTCCTTTGATAGGCTTAAGAGACTCTGAGAACCTTTCCTGATTTGAAAATATACTCTGCCCCTAATAGGCTGAATGTGGTCACATGGAGCCTGTGGCAGGAGGCTTCATTTTCAGGAATGCCCACACCTAGATGCTGTGTGATTGGGCAGTGGGTCAAGAAGGTTGTTATACTCTCTGATCCAGGAGAAGGCTATATAATCCCTGATGTGAGGCTTTGCTTTGGGTCTCACTTTGAGAAGTGTTGTGTGATTTGACCAGATGAGACTCTGGGAAGCCATTGAAAGCCTCCCCTGCTTTGAAAACCCAGATGTTGATGCTTCCCTCTCTGGTAACTGTGATTTGGTATTGATGTAAGGGTAGGGCAGTTTGGAAGCTTGATCTGTCTGTTTCTCTGTTTTGAAACTTCTGTCTGTATACTCTGAAGTTCAGGGTGCCGACCTTTTTCCCTGAACTAGGTAAATGATATATGTTTGTTTGATTAAAGTAAGCTTGTTAACCCATTTTGAGATGCTTTCCTTTAGAAAAGCAGATCTAAGAACCTGTGTTGGCAGCCACCCTGGGGATTTTGGGATGCTTGCTGCTACAACAAGTAGAATTACCTGTTAGGAAAATAGTAAATACTATGAATATGAACATTACTAATAACAAAACAATATGATTATATGTATACATGTAGAAAAAAGTTTTTACAAAATGCAGCACTTATTTATGTTATTTAAAAGCTACTAAAAAGCAAAAGAATTTAAATCCATTGGAAGAATTATTAGAGATCTTGATCCAAGAAAGCAACATATACAGGGACAATATTTTAAAAGAAAAATAGCTATGAGAAATCTTTCCGCAATTACCAACCATGGACTTTAGAGGCCTAGCTAGGGAGTGTGATGCATACCTCCTGACTAAGAGGGAAAAAGGGCTTAAGGAATAAAAAGAGAGATATATTTTTGGACACAGAACAATTTTTGATTTGTTCTCCTTGGCTAGATAGATGAATATAGACAGACCAATTGTTTTCTGTATAGATATGATTAAACACTGAATTTGTGGGAACCCCACATGGCCTCGAGCATAGGGTGCCTGGATGGCTTCTTTTCTTATTGTATTTATTCTTTCCTGTTCTTAGGGAAAGGAGGTTTGGAAACCAATTGACCTTCCAAAGATTGGAAGAGCCATAATAGTTTGTCAGCAGCTATGGCTACCATTGTCCTCAGGAGTGACTTACTTAATTCAGACCAGCAATGAATTAACTTGGCAGGGAACCAGAAATCACTTACAACAGATGGGCTTTTGCCTTATCTATTCCAGATACTGACCTTTACCTCAATTACTGACTGTTGAAAACTTGTACTGTATCATAGCTACCACTCTGGTCTGATAGGTGGAGTTTGACCTGGTAATGCCCAAATCTAAGTCAATCTCATTCCCTGGTCATCTCTGGATCATATGGTTGTCTTCTCCCACCTGTGATTTCCACTTTCCAGCACAACTTTATGTTGTTTTCTCCCATTCAAAAAATGTAAGATCTTGAAAGCTGGGATTGCTTTGTTTACTTCTATTAGAGCTTAACATAAGTGTCTGGCATATTGTGAGGGAACATAGTCTAAATCATGAACAATCAGAGAAAAGCAAATTGAAACAACTATTAAACATTGCATCATTTAGAATATAGCACAGTGCCTAGCACATATTAGTCACCTTTTAATGTTTATCTATTGATTGATTATATTCATTAAGCTTATGCTGATACAAAATGATGGGAGGATATGTTTGAAGTGGTTTGAGAAAGCAGTTATTCTCTTTCACTGGAGAAGCAATGGATAGATTCAATCATTCTGTAAAACACTATGGAGCAGACATTAGTAATTATATTTTTTGTGCCCTTTGACCCAGAGAATACACTACTGGAATACATCCAAAGGAAGCTGATAGCAATAAAAGACTTATAGGTGGAAACATACACGTAGCAATTTTCTTCAGGGGGAAAAAAAGTTTTGGGGGCAGAGGCAAGATGGCAGAGTAGAAACAGCATTTCCCTGGAGCTCCAGCCCACACCACTTCAAAATTATATAAGAGGGGCACTCTGAACCACCTCTGGAGCTCTAGAACCCACAAAATGACACAAAGAAGCTACCATCCTGCTGAGGACAGCCCAGCAGCCTGGCAGGGAGTGGCCAGCACAGCACTCTGGGAGTAGAGCCCAGGCCCCATGTGAGTCTCAATTTTAGCCCCAGGGCGGCTGGACCAGCAGGCAGCAGGAGGGACCCCAGAACACCAACAGCTGTGGCATTTCCAGAATTATCAACACATAGATGTCCAGTGGACTTTGAGACTGGTTGGGAGAGTGCAGTCAGCTTCTTCCCCTGGGAGCAAGAAGCCGCTGAGGAGCTGGTGCAGCTTGCACCACATTGCCATATTGCCATTGTTGCAGCTTCAGCTCTTGGCCTTCGAACTGTAGAGGGATCCGAAGATAAGTCGGGGGGGGGGGGGGCGGTTAAGCACTCTTGCTTTACCCTGCTTGGATATGGATTGCATTCTGGGGTGGAGGTCTTGGGGTGTGTGACCAGCTTGTCAGAGTGTGTGGAGACTTCAGAGAGGCCACAAAACTAATAACTCAGGCAGTTGAGAAAGCCCAATGTTTGGGGCAGAAGCTCCCCTGGCTAGTAGCAAAGTCCTACTGTGGCAACAATCCCAAAAGTCAAGTAATTGAGTGGCAACATGCCTATTCAAAGGAAATAAAATAAACAGAAAAATTCTACATTAGACTTCTATTGGGGGCAAAGAGGATCAAGCATGGAACAGGAGGAGGACTGTGAGGTCAGAAATCCTGCAACAAAATCCCCAAATGAAAATACAAGCTGGTTACAGGCCACAGATGACCTGAAGAAGCAGATAAAAGAAGTGGGGGAAAAATTGGGGAGAGAAATGAGATAGATGTAAATAAAGTATGAAATGAGAGTCAACAGCCTGAGTGAGGAAAATGACACCTTAAAAATAGACTAACTCAGGAGTAGAAACAGCAAGTCCAAGCCACTCCCCCCCAGATCACCTCCAAACTATGTAAAAGGGGACTCTGAACAACTTCTTGTGCCCCAGCACCCACAGAATGACACAGAGAAGCTAACCTCCTGCTGACGACAGCCCAGCAGCCCTGCAAGAAGGACCAGCCCAGCACTCTGGGAGCCAGCAGCACAGTGGGCAGAGTGTGGGGAGCCAAGCCCAGGTCTGCTTGAGCTGCGGTTTTAGCCCCAGGGCAGCTGGGCCAGCAGCTGGCTGGAGGGACCCCAGAACACCAGCAGCTGTGGCGACTCCAGAATTATCAACATAGACATGCCTAGGACAAAGTAAGAGGTTAGTGCCCTATGGACTTTGGGACCAGCATTTGGGAAATGCGTCGGCTCCCTCCCCTGGGGGCTAGAAGCCACTGAGGAGACACGCCATTTTGTAGTCTTCAGAGGCAGCTCCAACTCCCAGCCTACAAACCGTAGGGAGATCCAGCGATCAGTCTTGGGGGTAATCACTCTTGCTTTAACCTCCCTGGATATGGATTGTGATCTAGGGTGGAAGTCGTGGGTGGATATACAGCTTGCCAGAAACGGAAGTTGCCCCCCACACATTCGGGACAAAAACTCCCCTATCTGGCCACAAAGCCATACTGTGGCAACAAGCCCAAAAGTCAAGTAAATAAGTAGCAACATGCCAAGGCAAAGGAAACAGAAAAATGCAACCCTAGACTCCTATTTTGGGGGCATAGAGCAGGAAAAGGACTGTGAGGTCAGAAGTCCTGCTCCAAAAGCCCCAGGGGAAAACATGAGTGGGTTGCAGGCCATAGAGGACCTTAAGAAGGACTTTAGAAATCAAATAAGAGAAGTGGAGGAAAAATTGGAAAGAGAAATGTGAAGGATGCAGGAAAAGTAAGAAATGAGGGTCAGCAGCCTGACTGAGGAAAACAACACCTTAAAAAATAGACCAACTCAAATGGCAAAGGAGGCCCAAAAGGGCAATGAGGAGAAGAATGCCTTAAAAAGTCGAATTTGCCAGATGGAAAAAGAATCTCAAAAGTTCACTGAGGAGATTCATTCCTTCAGAGTTAGACTGGAGCGAATGGAAGCTAATGACTTTATGAGAAATCAAGATGCTGTTAAGCAGATCCAAACAAATGAAAGAGTAGAAGGCAATGTGAAATATCTCATGGGAAAAACCACTGACCTGGAAAATAGATCCAGGAGAGACAATTTAAAAATTATTGGACAACCCGAAAGCCAATAGAAGACAATGTGAAATATCTCATGGGAAAAATCACTGAACTGGAAAATAGATCCGGGTTAGACAATTTAAAAATGATTGGACTACCTGAAAATCATGATCAAAGAAAGAATCTAGAAACCATCCTTCAAGAAATTCTCAAGGAAAATTGCCTGATGTTTTAGAAGCAGAGGGAAAAATAGAGGTTGAAAGAATCCGCCAATCACCTCCTGAAAAAGATCCCAAAAAGAAAACTTCTAGGAATATTGTAGCCAGGTTCCAGAATTCCCAGATCAAGGAGAGATTATTGCAAGCAGCCAGAAAGAAACAATTTCAATATTGTGGAAACACAATCAGGATAACACAGGATCTGGCAGCTTCTACACTGAGGGATCAAAGGGCATGGAATATGATATTCTGGAGTTCAAAAGAGCTGGGATTAAAACCAAGAATCACCTACCCAGCAAAACTGAGTATCATATTTCAGGGGAAAATTTGGTCATTCAGTGGAATAGAGGTCTTTCAAGCATTCTTGAGGAAAAAACCAGAGTTGAATAGAAAATTTGACATCCATACACAAGAAGCAAGAGATGCTTGAGAAGGTAAACAGGGAAAAGAAATCATTATGAACTTATCAAAGTTGAACTATTTACATTCCTACAGGACAAAAATGATAACTGTTACTGATGAAACTTTTCTCAGTATGAAAATATTTGAGAAGGCTATATGGGCATATGAATACATATGTGAATGTGTCTATGTATGTTTCCAGGTATACATAGAGAGAGGGCACAGGTTGATTTAATAGGAAGAGATGACACTGAAAAGGTGAGGTGAAGAGGTGAGACAGTAATGTGGTGAGGTGGAATGGGGAGAGACAATGGGATGAACTGTCTTGTGTAGAGGAGGCAGGGAAAGGTGGTTGCAGAGGAGGAACAGGAAGGCAAAAAGGCAAAACCCTATTCTCATTGAATTTGGAGCAGGGAGAGAATGGCATGCATACTAAATAGGGTGTCTCACTATACAGGTGCATGGGGGGGAGGGGGATGGGAGAAGGTGGTGGAGGGGATGGTGGGCCGGGGGAGAAGGAAGTTGGAAGCACCCACTTTGGAAAAGGGACAGGATCAAGGTGGGGAGTGGACCAGGTGGAAGGTGGGATGGGAGGGAGGGAAATATAGTCAGTCTTTTACAATATATCTACTATGGTAATGTTTTACATAGCTACACAAGTACAGCATATACTGAGTTGCTTATGTTCCTTTTAAAATAAAATTTTTAAAAAATACGTAAATACTATTATTAATACTATTTTGCATATAATTGAGAGATAAGATATGGAGGCATCGGGAAGTGGGGATTCACCTCGCCCTACTGGAAAAGTCGAAGGGGGTATGGGAGAAGAGATGGGAGAGAGCAGAATGGACAAGGGGATATCCTGTGGGACTGTTATTCTGGGGTGGTGGGTAGGGGAAAAATGGGGACAAAATTGTAACTCAAAATCTGACAGAAATGAATGATGTAATCCAGAAGTTAATAATACATTTGGAAATAAAAAGTTTTACCTATGTCTGCATCCCATATTTTGGAACTTAATCAGTTATTATATAACTACTTCCTGTCCATATGGAGACTTTCTCCATCTGTATTCCAAGATCTTGAAAGCCAGGACTATGTCTCACACATCTTTTTTAGCTCTGTGATTCCTGGCACCTATCTCAATAAATACTTATATTGAGGAAATTAAATAGAAGTTAAGGCTTGCTGAACTCTCCACTTTATCCCAGAATAGCTATTTGATGTTTCTAAGTATATGTTCTCAGATAGTGGTGAAAGGAAATACTTGTTGTCTGTAGCTAATTATGAAGCCTCTTCTATCTTTTGTAAGCTTGGGATTTAGCATGGTATAAAAAAGAACTGTAGCTTAAGATTTGAAAGAGGAATGGTTAGTAGTTCTCTGACATTAGGCACATACTTATAACTTTTTTAAGACTCCATGTTCTTATATGTAAAACAAATAACCTTGCTTGTCCTGTCTACCATCCATCCATTAACAAATATTAAGTGCTTGCCTATTACAGGAAGAGAGACAATAAGGATTTGTCAATAGAGAGTAGTCTTTAGAGTCAAAAGGCCTCAGTTTAATTTCTGACACATTTATTGCTATGTTATCCTGTGAAAATATTTTATTTTCTCAGTGTCCCCAAGCAAGTCTAGTTGATAGAGTTTCCTTCCTGAGAATGCCTTATAGAGAGTTTATCACTCTAGCCACCACCCCAAACCTCCACCCCAGCAATTAGATTGCTAGCTCCTTAAGAGAAGATTGTGTTGTAGCTTTATTTGTATCCCAGTACTTGGTAGAGATCCTGGAGAATAGTAGGTCCTTAAGGAATGCTTATTAACATTAGGAACTAAGCCCAAAAGGCTATAAAACTGTGTATAATCTTTGACCAGCAAATACCACTACTAGGTCTGCATCCCAAAGAAAAAAATTTTTAAAAGGAATAAGACCTATATGTACAAAAATATTTATTGCAGCTCTATTTATCATGGCAAAGAACTAGAAATTGAGGGAATACTCAATTGGTGAATTATTAAATACTTCTGTGCTATAAGAAATGATGGTAGCATACTTTCAGAAAAACCTACCAAAACTTATATTAACTGATGCAAAGTGAAGTGAGCAGAACCAGGAGAACATTATACATAGCAAGAACAATGTTGTATGATGGGCAACCATGAATGACTTAGCTATGCTCAGCAATACAATGATCCAAGACAATTTCTGAAGGACTTATGTTAAAAAATGCTATCCACTTCCAGAGAAAGAATTGATGAAGTCTGAAGGCAGTTCAATGCATTCTTTTTTTTTACCTTTATTATTCTTTTCTTTTTCCTTTCTTTTTTGTCTTTGTTTTCTTTTGCACCATTGCTAATATTTGTATTTATTTTGAATAACTGCACATATATTCCTTATCAAATTGCTTGCATTCTTAAGGAGAGCAAAGGCAAGAATTTGGAAGTCAATTTTTTTTGAAGCAATTTGGGTTAAGTGACTTGCCCAGGGTCACACAGCTGATGTGTCTGAGGCTGGATTTGAATAGGACTCAGGTCCATTGTGACTTGAGAGTCAGTGCTCTATTCACTGCACTACCTAACTGCCCCTAGAACTCAAATTGCTTAAAAACAAATTTTAAAATTGTTTTTACATGCAGTTGAATTTTTTAATGAATAAATAAAAATAAACCTGTTAAGTTTGGTGATCACTAAGGTCCCCTTGAGTTCTAAATGACATTAAAATATTTGTTGAATGACTGACTAACTCATATTATTAGTACCATCACATATATCATCATATTGCTAATGATGATTAATTATTACATTAATTTTCATTTATATTATTAATTATTATATTAATTAATTATAGTAATATCATCACAATAAGGCAGATCTGGTGCCCAGACAAGACATGGGGAAGGTACCAGGAACTAAGGAAACTAAAAGAAAAAGAAAGTAGTCCCAAACTTCAAGGCGTTTTTTATTCTTTCAGAGGAAGAAACATGTATATAAAATTTTTTATCAAATATATATATGTCAGCCATTTTGAGAGAGAAAATATCAGTCACTGAGAAAATCAGAGAAGGCCTCATGGAGAAGTTACTATTTGAACTGAGATTTAAAGATACCTAAGGGATATGTAAAGGCAGGAGGTTAGATGGAAGTATACTACAGGCATGAAAGAAGGTCAGTGGAAAGTCATCTAAATGGGACATGGAGTGCCATGTGTGAGAAATGTTCCCCAATATGTAATGTCATTTAATGTCCACCATAATCAATATCCCTCCTCATCCCCAAAAACATTACACAAAAGTTAACTCTCCTAGAAAGCCTTTCCTAGCTTTTACCAATTTAAAATTGATTACACCTCCACTTTACTGCCCCTATTATTGTTCATAAGTGTCATATTTGAATGGTATGCATAAAAACAAAGAATCAGAAAACTGACCATTTTATAGATGAGGATACTCAGTTTCTGAGGAGTTTAGTTACTTACTCAAAGTCACATATCTAGTTTAATAGGGCACTAGAACTTGAACTAGAAGTCAGGTTTCTTTTAGTTCAGACTGAGGTCCTTTAATTTATGTTGTATTTCTTGTCACATTGTTTTGTCTTTCCCCCACCCCCCAATTGTGAGTAAATATTTATTTTTTAAATCTACTAAGTCTGTTCTCTGGCAGAATCTACATTCCTGGGCAGGAGCATTTTTTTTCTTTTTTCTTTTTGTCTTGTATCTCTAAAATTGAGTGCAGCAGCTAGAAGGGAGAGAGTTAATAAATATATACTGATTAAATCCTTGAGGGCAGGGAATATATCTCTTTGGTTCACATCTCTATGTAAAACATAGAAGGTGCTATTACTTTGTGGATGGCCCCTGTAAGTTGCAAGAAAACGAAGTCATTATGATAAAAGAGACAATGAGCACTGAAAAACTCAGTGTCAGAACACTACTTAGGCCACCATGGAAGGCATCAATTACTTACACAGACTCAGAGACTCTGCCATTCATAATCAAAGAAAACTGATATTGAAAAAACCTCCTAGTCAAAAGCAAGTTTTATAAAGAAAGAGATGAGTATTTTTTTTTAAATCTCAGGAATAATATAAATGTGGGTCTTGATTCTATTCAAAGCCCTGAGTGTATTGCTACCTTGGAATTCTGGGACTCATCATACATGCCATTTGAGTTTCCATGGTAGTTTTAATACATCAGCTAAATAATACCACATAAACTTACAGAGGCTGTGTTCGATTTGATAAAATAAACCCAGGAACAGTCATGTCTGGGACTCATAGTTAACAAATTGGTTCAGGTGTTTGGAAACTAAACTAAGGCCCCCATTTTCTCAACTGATCATGGGCCAAGGTACAACAGATGCCCAGATAATTTCTACAAGATCAAGTCATTCTCAGATAAGAATCTTTTTTTTTTTTGCAGGGGGAAGGGCAGGAAAATTGGGGTTAAGCGACTTGTCCAAGTTCACATGGCTAGTAAGTGTTAAAGTGTCTGAGGCTGGATTTGAACTCAGGTCCTCCTGACTCCAGAGCCAGTGCTCTATATGCTGCACCACCTAGCCACCCAGGAATCTCTTTTTTTTTTTTTTATTAAACAAATGCTTTATTAACTTCTGCTTTACATCATTCATTTCCACCAGATTTTGAGTTACAATTTTTCCCCCATTTTTTCCCTGCCCACCACCCCAGAATAGCAGGCCCACTTGATATCACATCTGCTATCTCCCATATCTTCTCCCATACCCCCTTCACCTTTGCCATTAGGGAAAGGTGAGTTTCTGAGCCCCAATGCCTGGACATCTTATGAAACATTTAATTTTAAAACATCGATTTTCAGATCCATTCCCTTTCTCCCTTGTCACCCACTCCCTCTGAGAAGATAAGCAATTCAGTATGTGTTGTACATGTATAGCTATGCAAAACATTACCATAGTAGATATATTGTAAAAGACTGCTTATATTTCCCTCCCACCCATCTCACCTCCCACCTGGTCTGTTCCCTAATTTGATCCTGTCCCTCTTCGAAAGTGGGTACTTCCAACCACCCCTCCCTCTAGAATGCCCTCCCCTCCATCATCCCTGCTCTCATCCCCCTTTCCCCTACTCTCCTGCAGGGTGAGATATCCCATTTAGTATGTATGTGATTATCTCCTTGAGCCAACTTCAATGAGAATATGGTTTTGCCTTTTTGCCTTCCTGTTCTTCCCCTCCCCTGCAACTACTTCCCCTTGCCTCCTCTACATGAGATAGTTTACCCTACCCTGTCTCTCCCCATCTCCTCTTGCCACTTTCCTCTCTCACCTCTTAACTTCACCCCTTAAGTATCATCCCTTTCCATCAAATTCAACCTGTACCCATGTATACCTGTAAATATATGCCCATATACCCTTTTTCAATTATTTTCATAATGAGAAAGGTTTCATCAGACACAGTTATTGTTTTTCCATGTAGGAATGTAAATAGTTCAACTTTGATAAGTTCCTTTTGATTTCTTTACCTTGATTACTTTCTCAAGCATCTCTTGCTTCTTGTGTCTGAATGTCAAATTTTCTATTCAACTCTGGTTGAATTTGTCGGGAAGGGATGATACTTTAGGGGTGAAATTATGAGGTGAGAGAGGAAAGTGGCAAGAGGAGATGGGGAGAGAGAGGGTGGGGTAAACTATCTCATGTAGAAGAGGCAAGGGGAAGTGGTTGCAGGGGAGGGGAAGAACAGGAAGGCAAAAAGGCAAAACCATATTCTCATTGAATTTGGCTTAGGGAAGAGAATGACATACATACTAAATGGTATATCTCACCCTGCAGGAGAGTAGAGGGAAGGGGAATGAGAGGGGGGATGATGGATGGGAGGGCATTCTTGGGGAGAGGGGAGGTTGGAAGTACCCACTTTCAAAGAGGGACAGGATCAAAGTAGGGAATGGACCCGGTGGGGGGTGGGATGGATGGGAGGGAAATATAAGCAGTCTTTTACAATATATCTAGTATGGTAATGTTTTGCATAGCTATATATGTATAACACATACTGAATTGCTTTTCTTCCCAGAGGGAGTGGGTGACAAAGGAGGAAGGGAATGGATTTGAAATTTGAAGTTTTAAAATTAAATGTTTCAACTATATATAAATACTATTATCAATACTATTTTGCATGTAATTGGAAGATAAGATGTGCAGGCATCGGGGCACAGAGATTCACCTTGCCATAATGGAAAAGTTGAAGGGGGTATGGGAGAAATATTGAAAAGAGCAGATTAGATGAGGGGATATCTTGTGGGACTGCTATTCTGGGGTGGTGGGTAGGGGAAAAATTGTAACTCAAAATCTGGCTGAAATGAATGATGTAAACCAGAAGTTAATAAAGCATTTGTTAAAATAAAAAATTAAAAAAAAAAAAGAAAATTTTCAGTGTTCCATGGAAAGTTGACTGTTGAAATTTTAGCAACATTTCTATAGGAACAAAACAGATGTCCCAATAAGTATTTTTGTTGTTAATATGTGCATTGTGCATATGTATATATACATGTACATTTTCACATATCTATATCTATATATGTGTGTATATACATTTGTATATGAATATACATACATATATATTCTTATGTGTATATATTGAGCAAAATTACAATTTCTCCTTCATGTTAATAATCAATTATTCAATTAAGACTAGGATTCTTTTTTTTTTTTGAAGACTATAGGTTATTTAGTCTCTAAAGAACATTACTCATAATGAAATTGGATTAACTTTCTTAAAAAACTTGTTCAGACCCAATCTGGTGGGGAAGCCTTTGTATTCTACTCAAATTTGGGTGGGGTTAAATCCTTTGATTATATTGCTAAAGGCTGAAAACTTTAGAAGTACCTCCCGCAGCCTTTCATTAGAATGATTCCACTTCTCTTTATAAGATTAATTCTTTTCATTAATTGTTAAATGATTAGAATTTGTTGCTGCCCATGGGAACACCTATTCTTCCAGGGGCATATAAACTGAGAGCCCACCACCATGACCAACAATAGAGGTGGTCAAATGACAATTCCTTTTATTAATAAAATGCTAGCATTGTTAATAAATTACTTACTACCCAGAAACTACATTTCTTGAAGTTTTTAAACATTATGATATTTATGTAGATTATTCATATATGTGTGTGTATTGTGATAATAATAGCTAGCATTTATATAATAATTTGAGGTTACTTTGAGGTATGTAAAGTGAGTTAAAAATCTTATCTCTTTTGATCCTCACAACAATCTTTGGAGATAAGTGCTATTAATATCCCCATTCTACATTTGAGGAAATTGAGGCAGACAGACTAAGTGACTTGCCCAAGGTCTCACAGTTAGGGTCTGATGTTGGATTGGGACTCAGGTCTTCCTGACTCCAGTCCAGAGCACTATCCACTGGACCACCTAGCTGCTTAGTATAAATACATGTGTATGTGTTTGTGTATGCCAGTATGCATCTTGCATGTTAGTAAAGTATTTTCTAGACATAAAAGCAATCTTGTTCAGAAGCACACAAATAGGGAGTAAAATGGCTTTTCTGAAGAATACACAGAAAGCCAGTTTGACCAGAAAGCTAAAAATTTCTCCATGCATTTCAATCTCATTCTGAGGTCAAACCTCCATAAGTAATCCAAGCAATACTCTTGATGCCTTCCCTATGGTTCATTTGTCATCTTGTAGGTAGCAATGGCCCATGGTGTGATCTCTCATTTTTGCAATATAAACTTTAAATCTAGTCATACAAATCCTTTATAATGGTTCATGAGTCTCTGTGAATATATGAACATTTTATTCTACTAATCTATTTGTTTCATATGTGTGTATAAATTAGTTCTATTCTATATCTCTATAAACCTAGAAGTATGGAAAGAGCATGAACTCTGGATTCATAGGACCTGAATTAAAATCTCACCCCTGCCAGGCACTGCTCACCTGTGTGACCTGGGATAAGTCAACTAACTTCATTAGGCCACTTCTGTAAAATAGGGGGTCAGACAAGACTTGATCAATGGTGTCAAAATCAATTAGAAATGAATCCGTATAGGTCAAATATTGACTTAGAGAATCACAAATTAACACTATGTTCTATTATATTTTCATTTATTTTGTTAAATATTTCCCAGTTATATTTTAATCTAGTTCAGGTTAACTTGGGAGTGGGACCTTGATTTGATATGGTAGGAGCAGGAAATTCTAGACTATCCAGAATATAAGTTAAACTTGAGAGACTCCAGTGTCAGGGCTAGTCTCATCATAATTGGGGGAATGGGTGGAGGATCAAGGAGCCTTCTTCAAATACACCAACAGATCACAGACCTCAGTGCACAACCAGAAGATAATTACATAATCAGTAGTCATCTGGTTTTGTGCATAGGCATAAGGTAAAAAACTGTTCCCACAGATTCATTAATCATTTTTTCTTCTTCTTTGGTATTCCTTTGCCTGCATCTGGACCAGACCACATCAGTGTGTATGTGTGTGTGTGTGTGTGTGTGTGTGTGTGTGTGTGTGTGTGTGTGTTTGTGTGTGTGAGTGTGTGTGTGTACACATGAGTCATAACTATAAAACCATAACCATAAAAAAGACAAACTACATAGCAATCATATAATCTGTGTGAAAGGAAGATTACTGGATTAAAGCCAGACATATAAGTAAATATTAAATGAGCTACCAAACATTTGAACAAAGTCAGATGCACAAAATACCACGTACTTTATTCTAAAACAACTTTCTTCTAGTTACCCTATTTTCTTTCCACAAAGAACAATCAACCTCAAATTATTTTTAACTATATCCTGCTGGAGACTTTTATTGTTTTGTTTTGTCTACTCAACAGTAACAAGGACAACTTTTTTAAAAGTTTTATTATGATTGGACTCCAACCTACTTTCTAGACTGATAACACATTATTCCCCTTCATTCACCAAATGAACAAGTATATTTTCTATTTCCTATACACAGGACTATGGTAGTTTTTATTTCCAAAAGTATTGCTCTTCTCTCCATTATTATACTTATGATGAGTCATCCTTAGTAACAAAGAGTAAAAGAGTTAGAAAAAAAAGTTCAGCAAAACTAATGAATCTTTCCACCAAGTCTCACCGTATATGGAGTGTTCTACACCTATAGTCCCCCACCTCTATGGAGAGGACAATTTCAAAAAATAAACTAAATTAATATGAAACTGTTAAAAGAAATAAAATGCATAATTTTTATGGATTTCATTCTAATGCCCCCTTCTAACTATCACTCATTTCCAATGAACCTATCCCTAATTATGTTTCATCATTTTCTGCTAGATACATGTGTTTGGTCATCCTGATATAATAATGATAACCAAAAGGTTCTATTTCAATCCATCAGTGTCTGTTGACAAAATGTAAATGCTTTATTAGCATTTAAATTATTCTACTTATAAGAATGAATTTTAGCTAAATTAGAAATCTTTAAGAAAAAATAAAAATTATATTACTTCATTGAATAAACTATGATGGGGGAGATAGCAAAAACAAAACAAGAACAAAAATAGCCTTTTCTCCAGAGGAAAAAGCAAATTAAAGGAAATGTTCTATATTGAGGAATATGGAAAGATCACCTACCTAAATTATATACCATCCAATTCTTTCAACTGTTTTTATGGAACATCCTGTGAGACGCAGAGAAAAATGGACAACATTGAAGAAATCTCATCATGTTGAAGCCAAAACACACAGAATAATTGCTTTTGCCACATTTGTAGCAAAGGCATCACTGGAAGGCTGACCTTTCTCATGTAACTGCAGGCTTTAGCCAACCTCTTTTGACTTTCTTCCTAATTTATGTGAGAAATGGGGGAAAAAGACATTTCCATTATATTATGAGCAGGTCATCCCCTCCTTTGCTACATTACCTCAGGGTCAACACAGTCACCAGACATAATGGATAACAGGCATAGTGGAGGTGTTAGAACAAGCCAGGAAGGATGAAACCCATGCCACTTAAGAGCCCAGCCTCAATTTTTCCATTTTAAAAATAGTTCCATTAATCACATAGACTGGGTTCAAAATCAGGGAAGTCTATAAAACATACCTTTCCATTCTTCTCCCCAATCCCTGCCCCCACCAATATCACCAGAAACATTTGACAATTTTCCCTTTACGGGGAAAATTACGGGCCTTGGAGGAAGTCGAAGATGGCATTTCCCAAACAGAACAAGAAATGCATTTCCCACACCTAGCAGTTATTAAGCTAAAAGAGATATTGAATACAAAGGTTAGTAGATTAAGGTAGGATTCATTAAAAAAAAAAAAAAACACTTCTATCTGTGATTTTTTTGTGCACTTTGTTTAAAAGATATGAAGCTCACTTTCCCCTCTACATTTATTATATGACCTCACAGCTGCAAAATCTATATGAAGGAGGGGAAAAAAAGTTTGAAATGAAATTAGCTTATTCGGCTGCAAAGAATCTTAAATTAAACAAGAAGAATCTGGGACTGAAATTCAATTACCCAAGCATCATAATTTAAATGCTAATAAATAATACCTTTGTGTAACTAAGGGATGAGTGGAGCTGAAAAGGTCAGAAACTGTATGTTTGGTCTCTTATGAAAGTTTGATAGCTCAGTTTAAGGTTTCTTTCCCTCTCTTTGGTTTACAATCCCCTAAGATTGATCCTACAGTTATGGAAGCTATAGGATGCTAATTTCAATTCTCAGTTTGGTAAGCTGTACAGGGAGGAAAAAGACCGTTGCCAATTTGGATATTTTATACTTATGATGAGTTGGGGGAGGTATGAATAAAGTGCATGTATTTTAAATGAGCCAAAAGTAAGAAACTAAGCCCATTCAAAGTGGCATAAATACTCAGATGCATGGGCTCTCAAAGATTCCAAGTTTGTTTCAAAGATTCAAATCACAACCTATCCATACCTACCTATCCTGCAAGGCTCTGATCCAAGTCTAGGTGGTATTTTAATGTGGGGAACAGGGCTTGGGGAGTAGGGGGAGTTAACAGGCAACATAACAGGGGGTGGTTCTTTGTTTTCTGCTGGCTCCTCAAAGATATAATTGAATCCCCTAAGGCTGTTATCCAACTCTCTCCCTGAATGACTTTTTTTGCTCATACATTTCAACAATGAAATCTTTCTTTTTTTCTTTTTTTTTGGCACTCTTACCAGTCATTTTTATTAATTACATATTCATTCAACTTTCTTTTCTTTTTCAAATGCTTTATTAACTGCTCATTTACATCATTCATTTGTGCCAGATTTTGTGTTACAAATATTCTCCCCGGTTTTCCCCTACCAACCACCCCAAAATAGTGATCCCACAGGATATCCCCTCCTCCAATCTGCTCTCTCCCATATCTTCTCCCATACCCCCTTAGACTTTTCCAGTAGGGCATGGAGGATCTCTACGCCCCAGTGCCTCTATATCTTATTCCCCAATTACATGTAAAATATTATTAGTAATAGTATATATATATATATATATATGTATGTATATATATATATATATATGTATGTATGTATGTATGTATGTATTTAAACATTTGATTTCAAAACTTTGAATTCCAGATTCATTCCTTCCCTCCCTTGTCACGCACCCTTACTGGGAAGATAAGCAATTTAGTATAGGTTGTACATGTGAAGCTATGCAAAACATTACCATAGTATATATATTGTAAAAGCCTGACTATATTTCCCTCCCTCCAATCCTAACTCCCACTTTTTCTGTTCTCTACTTTGATCCTGTCCCTTTTCAAAAGTGGGTGCTTCCAACTTCTATCCCCCCCAGCCTGCCCTCCTTTTCATCACCCCCCTCTCTTGCCCCCTACTCTCCTGTAGAGTGAGAAACCCTATTTAGTGTGTATGTCATTCCCTCCCTGAGCCAAATTCAATGAGAATAAGGTTGACCCATTCCATTTTGTTCTTCCCCTCCATTGTAACCATTTTCCCTTGCCTCTTTTATATGTGATATTTTACCCCATTCTGTTTCTCCCTATCTCCTCTTATTATATTCCTCTCTCACCCCTTAATTTCACCTTTTAAGTATCATCCCTTCCTATTAAATTGGTCCTGTGTGCTCTATTTTTGCATACCTATAAAAATATATAGACACATTCACATATGTATTCACATGCCCATATAACCTCCTATATGTATATATATATATATATATATATATATATATATATATATATATATTTTTTTTTTACCTTCAACTATTTTCATACTGAGAAAAGTTTCATCAGTTACAATTATTGTTTTTCCATGTATGAATGTAAATAGTTCAACTTTGATAAGTTCCTTATGATTTCTTTTCCCTGTTTACATTCTCATGCTTCTCTTGCTTCTTGTATCTGAATGTCAAATTTTCTATTCAACTCTATTTTTTTCATCAAGAATACTTGAAAGTGGGGCGGCTAGGTGGCTCAGTGAATAGAGCGCCGGCCCTGGAATCAGAAGGACCTGAGTTCGGAGCCGGCCTCCGACACCTAATCCACACAAACAAAAAACCTAGCCATGTAACCTTGGGCAAGTTACTTAACCCCAATTGCTCTAAAGGGGCGGCTAGGTGGCGCAGTGAGTAAGAGTGCCGGCCTCGGAGTTTGGATGACCCGAGATCAGATCCGGCCTCAGAAAATGAGCACCCACGCATAAATCAAATGACTAGCCGTGTAACCTTGAGCAAGTTACTTAACCCCAATTGCTTTTAAAAATAAAAAAAAAAAAAGAATACTTGAAAGTACTCTATTCCACTGAATGACCATATTTTCCCCTGAAACGTGATACTCAGTTTTGCTGGGTAGGTGATTCTTGGTTTTAATCCCAGCTCCTTTGACTTCTGGAAAATTATATTGCAAGTCTTTCAATCCCTCAGTGAAGAAGCTGCCAGATCCTGTGTTATCCTGTTTTTGTTTCCACAATATTCAAACTGTTTCTTCCTGGCTGCTTGTAATATTCTCTCCTTGATCTGAGAATTTCAGAACCTGGCTATAATATTCCTAGGAGTTTTCTTTTTGGGATCTTTCTCAGGAGGTGAATGATAGATTTTTTCAACCTCTATTTTGCCCTCTGGTTCTAAAACATCAGGGCAGTTTTCCTTGAGAATTTCTTGGAGGGTGGTTTCTAGGTTCTTTCCTTGATCATGGCTTTCAGGTAGTCCAATAATTTTTAAATTATCTCTCCTGCATCTATTTTCCAGGTCAGTGGTTTTTCCCATGAGATATTTCACATTGCCTTCTATTCTTTCCTTTGTTTGGATCTGGTTAACAGCATCTTGATTTCTCATAATGTCACTAGGTTCCATTTTCTCCAGTCTAATTCTGAAGGAACGATTCTCCTCAGTGAACTTTTGAGATTCTTTTTTCCATTTGGCAAATTTGGATTTTTAAGGCATTCTTCTCCTCATTGCCTTTTTGAGCCTCTATTGCCATTTGGGTTAGTATATTTTTTAAGGTGTTATTTTTCTCAGTCAGTCTGTTGACTCTCCTTACATAATTTTCTTGCATCTTTCTCATTTCTCTTCCCAATTTTTCCTCCACTTCTCTTATCTGCTTCTTAAGGTCCTCTCTGCCCTTTAATCAGTTCATATTTTTCTTTGAAGCTTTTGGTGCACTGTCTTCCTCCTGTTCCATGCTCTGATCCTTTTTGTCACCAAAATAGGAATATAAATTTGGGTTGCTCTATTTATTTTGCTTCCTTTGCCTGTTCGTATCACCACTCAATCACTTGACCCCTGGGATTTTTGCCACAGTAGGACTCTGCCACCAGACAAGGGAGCTTTGTACCCAACAGATGCTAAAGGTATTAGTTGGGTGCCCTCTCTGAAGCCTCCACACACTTTGGGAAGCTGTTTGCACACACCAGGACCGCCACCCTAGACCACAATCCAGATCCAAGCAGGTTAAAGCAAGAGATATTGCCCCTCAGACTGGTCGCTTGGGCCCCTTACACTCTGCAGGCCAGAAGCTGAAGATGCCATGTGGGGGCAGCTGTACTGCTGTGGCACCTAAGCAGCTTCTCACTGGGGTGGGGGGGGGGCAAAGGCCAAACTCACTCTCAATTACTGGATTCCAAAGCCCACACTGAACTGACCTGTCACTTTGTCCTTTGCATATGTGTTGATAATTCTGGAAACCACCATAGCTTTTTGTGATCTGAAGTCCCTCCAGCCTGTGGCTGGTCAGGCCTCCCTGGGACTAAGACCTCTGGTTCATTCAGGGCTAGGCTCTTCTCCCAGAGTGCTGCACTGGCCGATTCCTGCCAGCCTGCCAGGCTGTCCTCAGTGGGAAGTTAGCTTCTCTATGTCATTTTGTGGGTTCTGTTGCTCCAAAGTTTTTTCAGAGTCTCCTTCTACATAAATTGGGGGAGGTAGAAACTGGAGTCCCATGGAAGTCCTGTTTCTACTCCACCGTCTTGATTCTGCACCAAAGACCTTCCCACAATGACATCTTTCACTCCACTTTCTTCTTCAAAGTTCCTTACTGTTATATCATATGCCATGAATTGCTGACATCCACTGTATCATATTCTTCTATTTTCTGTGCCTAAACTTCATTTTCTAGTGAAATCTAAAATCTAAAAAAGAATGGATAGACCATATTTTGACTGAAAATTATCTGGAGATTTTAGTATGATGCAACATTAATATAGGCAGCTAGGTGGGAGAGTGACTATTACACTGGGCTTGCAATCAGGAAGTCTCATCCTCATGAATTCAAGTCCAGCCTCAGACACTTCCTAACTGTATGACCCTGGACAAGTGACTTCACCCTGTTTGCCTCAGTTTCCTCATCTGTACAATGAACAAGAGAAAAAATGGCAAACCACTCTAGTATCTTTGCTAAGAAAAGCCCAAATGAGGTCACAAATAGTCAGGCATGATTAAAATGACTCAACAACAATAGAGAGCAAGCTTAATATGATTTGAAAATTGGAAATGACTACTAACAAGTTAATATAATCTCCAGTTCCATGAAGAGATGCATGGTGCCCAGATTAAAAGAGTAATCAATCTGCTATACATAGTTTGCTTTAGCCAAACTACATCTGGACAGTACTATGTTCAGCTTTGTGTATCATAGTTTAGGGAAAGCATTGTGAAACTGGAAAACAAGTAGAGCAGAAGCCCAGGTTGCCATAATTCCCCGAGATTAGGCCATCCATAGGGCAGTTGAGATTCCTTTTTTTGGAGGGGGGAAGGCAGCACAATTGGGGTTAAGTGATTTAAGATCACACAGCTACTAAGTGTTAAATGCCTGAGGCTGGATCTGAACTCAGGTTCTCCTGACTCCAGGGCCAGTGCTCTTTTTGCTGTGCCACCTAGCTACCCCAGTTGAGATTCTTGATGCAGAAAAAAGAATACTTAGTTTAGACAACTTATTTTCAAGTATTTGGAAAGTTATTTGAAAGAGAGATTAGACTCATTCTGCTTGTCCTCAAAGGACAAAACCAGAGGTAATTTTTAGAAATAACAAAAGTTAAAAAAAAAGACTTCATTATGAAGGAGTTAGATACAACACAGCAGATGATTTGGGGCAGTATTTGGATGGCCACATATATAGAGTGGGAATGCTTGTTCCTAGACATATTCAACTAGATGCCCTCTCAGATCCCACACATTTGTAAAATGTTTTGCTTTTAGAAAGATATTTGGCACATTGAGATAATGAAATAGTGCTGAGGGATTAAAGATGTTGTCCAGTTCTTAGCACTGTGCCTGGCAGATAGTATGTACTTAATAAATGTCTGTTAATTTGATTTGCCCAATTCCATTAATATTCTACCATTATCTATGATGGGAGGCATTTCCCCCTACATACTCAATTGAATTAGTCCTATACCGAATCAGTCAATAGACCGTAATTTCTAAAAATGTGTAAACAACATTGTTTATATTCTATGATCACTTTATTATATATAAATTCCTATTTAATTGAGGTAAGAAAGGAACAAAATGATTAACTAACCAAATAAGTTTGCCATACCCCTGGAAGTTTTAAATCGCAGGAGATATTTACCATTTAGTCAGTGAATCTATGGATCAGTCAGCAATGAAAGACCTCAAGCTTAGTACACTGAGAAGTAATTGATCTTGGGGCAGGGGAGGGTTGTTTTTCTTTCTCAGAGAGGTGTTTTTTAGGTCCCTCTCCCCTCTCATTTCTCCCTCTCTCCTCTCCTCTCCTCTCCTCTCCTCTCCTCTCCTCTCCTCTCCTCTCCTCTCCTCTCCTCTCCTCTCCTCTCCTCTCTTCTCCTCTCCTCTCCTCTCCCTCCCTCTCCCTCTTCTTACCTCTTTCCTCTCCTTTTCCTCTCTCCTACTACTTTCTCTTCTCTCCCTGCAGTCTCTGTCTGTCCCTGTCTCTATGTCT